>JAHUTJ010018539.1:0-14366 GCA_036250325.1 Characodon lateralis
AAGGAAAAGTAAATGTTAATGGATATAGCTCCTTTAGTCGTTTCACCTAGAAAGAAAGAACAGATAAACTCTGAGCCAGTTTTCAAGGTTAGAGTCTGAAAGAGAGCACATAGAGTTAGTCACAGTAGAAGCTCAGTCAGTAGCCATGTCTAGGAGAGAGAAAGGGTTAAACACTAAAAGACAGGGCTATGTGGATCATCGGTAGAGGGTGAGCATTAAGTTGTTGCAAGCAGAAGCTCAGACGATTCCCCTCTCCAGAAACGTGTCACCGGTAGACACAGAGCCAGGCCAGGTGTAGCTTCTAGGAAGAGAATAGAGAGAGCAAGGTTAAAAGGTGAAATAACAGCAAATAATGCAAAATTGGAGAGTAGTGTGAGAATGTAGCGAAGAGGGTGAAAGTGGTCGTTATGTCCTCCAGCAGCCTAAGCCTATAGCAGCATAACTACACAGATAGTTTCATTTCAGATTATTTAGTTAAATGGCGCTTATTTTCAACAATGTCATCTCAAGGAACCCCACAAAGGGTCCCACTGATGGTCATTGTTATACTAAAAACCACAAGGATTGGGATACCTCTCTCTGTCAGACTGATTATAACCATTGGAAAAGAGAAGGGGCATACAGGTAGCAGTCAGTCTAAGGTATACATATTGTTCTATACAATGGTTAGATTTTCTTTCAATGTTTTTTACTCTGAATCCGAATGGTGTTTCATTATTGGACTTGTGTGCTTGTCACGAATTGTCCATAATGAACACCATGTTCAAGCATAAGGGGGTTCATCACTGCACTTGGCACCAGGACACCCGAGGTAGGAGGTCGATGATTGACTTTGTTGTGGTGTCTTCAGACCTTCGGCTGCATGTTTTGGACACTCAGGTGAAAAGAGGGGTTGAGCTGTCCACTGATCACCACCTGGTGGTGAGTTGGATCCAAGCGCATAGTGAGGATCTGCTGGGAACGTCTGGCGGAGCCCTCGGCCAGGGATGTATTCAACTCCCACCTCCGGGAGAGCTTTGACCAGATTCCAAGGGAGGTTGGAGACATAGAGTCCGAGTGGACCACGTTCTCCCCATCTATCGTCGATGCTGCTGCCCGTAGCTGTGGCCGTAAGGTCTCCGGTGCCTGTTGCTGCAGCAATCCCCGAACCTGGTGGTGGCATTAAGGGATTCTGTCAAGCTGAAGAAGGAGTCTTATCGGCTGTGGTTGGCTTGCGGGACTCCTAAGGCGGCTGACGGGTACCGTGAGGCCAAGTCTGCCGCGGCCCGGGCTGTGGCAGAGGCAAAAACTCATTCCTGGGAGGAGTTTGGTGAGGCCATGGAGAAGGACTAACGGTTGGCCTTGAAGCGATTCTGGCAAGCCATCCGGTGCCTCAGGAGGGGGAAGCAGTGCTTCACCAACACTGTTTACAGTGGGGGTGAGGAGTTGCTGACCTCGACTGGGAACATTATCAGGCGGTGGAAGGAGTACTTCGAGGATCTCGTCAATCCCGTCGTCAAGCATTCCCTGGTGGAAGCAGAGGCTGGGGACTCAGGGTTGGACTCTTTCATCACCCAGGCTGAAGTCACTGACGTGGTTAAAAAGCTCCACGGTGGCAGGGATGGATGAGATCTGCCCCGAGTACCTCAAGTCTCTGGATGTCGTGGGGCTGTCATGGTTGACAGACCTCTTCAACACTGCGTGACGGTCGGCAGTAGAGCTCAACCATCCGGGAAGGGCTCGGAGTAGAACCGCTGCTCCTCCACATCGAGAGGAGGCGGCTCAGGTGTCTATACCGGATGCCTCCACGACGCCTTCTCCGGGATGTGTTCCAGGCATGTCCCAGTGGGGGGAGGCGCAGGGGATGGCCCAGGACATGCTGGAGGCACTATGTCTCTCAGCTGGCCTGGGAACACCTTGGGCTCCCCCCGGAGGAGCTGGAGGAGGTGTCTGGAGAGAGGGACGTCTGGGTGTCTCTACTGAGTCTGCCCCCGTGACCCTGTCCCGGATGAAGGAGAAGATGACGAGTACGACTATAGGTTTTTTACTATTCCAGGGTTTACAATGCTATACACTTTCACTATGTAATGGGCGAATATCCCAAAAACAAACAAAAGCGAAAAAAAAAAGAAGTGACACTGAGTTTATGTTATTCCTCTGTTAACCTGATTGTTTGAAAAGTCCCAGTGTTTTCATGTTTTTGTCTTGTTTAAAACTGAGTTTTCTTTATCATTGGTTTCAACATGTCTGCCTCCACCCCCAAATGTGTTTTTTTCTTTCCTTCTGGCCCAGCAAAATGTTGACACCAGGGTTTTTTGGTGCTGGGGTCAGCGCTTCAATGGAAACAGACTAACACTAAGCGAGAACTAAAAGTCATAATGACTTTCAGCTATTGTGCAATTTTCTGATCCATTTGTCAAATAAACTAACAAACAATATGATTTAATTTGCAATCAAGCAAACCCCTGCTAACTAAAGCCTCTGAAAGCATTTGAGAAGCTCCTTTAAAGACCTTTTTCTTTAACATCTGAGAAGGTTAAATTACCAGCCAAGTTAAGAGTGTACTTTAGTTGTAAAAAACAGCTGTGCATTTTTTTAACAACAAATCAGAGGACAGACGGTTTGACTCCTGACATAAATGGTGTACATTTGTAGGTCAGTACTTCTTAATGGAGTAAGACTAAACGGTGGGTCAAAGACACTGACCACCAACTGAGCCCCCAGTAAACACATCTGTTGCTAATTTGACAGTCACAGCCGACCTATCTCAGACTACTGAGTACTGATTTGAATTTGTCTGAATTTGTCTGACTGACAATGCAACATATTTGTAGTATAAAGAAAACATACTTCCTCAGAGGAAACTAGTGGCATACTTTGATATCTATCTGCTATAGCTCCAAGCTGTTCTTCTCTGTGTCCTTCCTTTGGATGCTGCAAGGCAGCAGAAGGAGTATTCGGGGTTTTTGATCCTATTGTATCTGGTATACTGTCAAACAAGAGCTACACGTGCATCTTATAATGCAGTAGCTTATGTAGTTTGTTTTGCTGTAGTGTATATATTTCCTATTTGGGAGGTAAATGTCTAAGACTTTGCAGTTATAGAAACATGAGTAACCTTTGGATAAGAATCTTTACATATTTTTATTGCATTGTTTTGGTTTGGATACCAGAAAAGCATTAAGAATCGGTATTTAGACCAGGGCACAGACTACAGTAACTTCCAAATATATTTACACTCCTGGAAATTATTGATGTTATGTCAAATTATGACCAGAAGCTTCAATTTATTTTCTTGCTGTCATTTCTTGTGATAGACCAACACAAATTAAGGCATAATTGTAATGTTGAAGTAAAATAATATTGTAATTTAGATTTTTTTTAAACAAATCTAACAAGTGTAGCATGGATTTTATATTCAACCCCCTAAGTCAATACCTTGCAGAACCACCATTATTGCAACTACAGTTGCAAGTCTTTTGGGATATGTTTCTAATAACTTTGTACAGCTAGAAATTGAGGTTTTGTCCATTCTTCTTTGCAACTTAGATCAAGTTTTTGTCACATTACATTAAGAGTGCCTGTTAGTGAATGAGAATGAATGTCAGTCAGTCATTTTCTACCGCTTATTCCATAGTGGGTCGCGAGGAAGCTGGTGCCTATCTCCAGCAGTCTATGGGCGAGTGGGGGGGTACACCCTGGACAGGTCGCCAGTCCATCGCAGGGCAACACACATACAACCATGCACACACTCATTCATACACCTAAGGGCAATTTAGAGTGACCAATTAACCTAACAGACATGTGTTTGGACTGTGGGAGGAAGCCGGAGTACCCGGTGAGAACCCACGCATGCAGAGAACATGCAAACTCCATGCAGAAAGACCTAGGACCTTCTTGCTGCAAGGCAACAGTGCTACCAACTGCGCCACCGTGCAGCCCCATGAATGAATGAATGAATGAATACAAAAATGGGGTAGAAGCTAAATAGACAGAAAAGGACATGAAAAAAATCAAGCTAACTTATGAATATAAATGCTAATGCTGGACTGAACTGTTTTTAACTGTCTTTAAAAACATCCAGTGGATCAACCAAATGCAACTGAGGAGGAAGGTTATGTCATAGCTTGGGGGCCACAACCTGAAAGGCTTGATCACCTTTAGTTATCAGTCTTGTACAGGGAATAACTAACACATTTTAATCTGCTGAACGGAGGAAACAAGCACATATTATATTCTCACAAAATATTTAGTAATAAGATAAGGCAGATACACTGGTGTCTGACCAATCACTCCTTTATATTTGAGAACTAATATTTAAAATTTAGGTCTGAACTCAACAGGGAGCAGGGCCAGTTCTAGGCATTGTGTACATGTGCATGTTTATTGTTGTTGTTGATTAGTGTTGTCTTTATGGGATTGGGGTAAACTGTGTAGTACTGTGCAATTTACCAGACTGCACTGGTTTCCTCCCAGTTGGGCTTCTTTTTTTGAACATGTTGGGCTGGAAAAAAAATAGTCCTGGGCGTGTTGTTAGAATTTGGGCTGCTTTTCACAACATTTGGAATGTTTAGTAATTATTCATATCAACCTTTCAAAGTGCTGTGTCTTTTTACTCATTAATAGCTCATTTATTTTGAAAAGGAGAATCTGTTGAACATGACATCATCAAACAGCGACGGTCATTGGTTAATCAACTGTCACTGTGAAATTATATCGGTCAATTGTAAATGCCCAAAACGCTCTTACGAGTTCATCTAATATAGGTGCAGCCTTTACTTTGTTAAGCTTTGACTTGATGTTGAGAGACAGCATCATGTTGAAGAGGAAAATACAAAAGATATCCGGAAAGCTAAAACCAGACCGGAACATGCACATTTTTGGACGCAGGTGCTTAAGCCAAAAAAAGGGCATCCATTGCCAAATTTATTTATAAAATTTTAATAAAAAAACAGGATGTATTTATGCTCTTATAGCCTCCCTTTTCTTGGAATTATGCTGCAGAATTTGTAAATGAAATAAATCAATGTTCTGCTATGCATCGTAATCAAAAAATCTAAGAATCAGGTGAGAAAACCGTGTACGTTATTTGTTTTCTGATAGAGTTTAAACATTACACTCATAATAATTAATAAACCAATTACCAATATCAATATAACTCACCACACTTTCATGTATCTCAACTTAAGGCCCTCCTTTCATTTCACATCACAAACCTACTTTAGGTATGTTAGCACTGGGTCTATTATTATGCTAATAAAATCAAACAGCTAACATTTTCCTATTTATTCATAATTTTTTGTTTGCTGCTTTCTATCGTAGAACATTATATTCAACCTTTGACATATATTCGCCTTTAATGTTAGCTAGCTAGCAAAAGGATTCCTCAAACTGTTGGAAGTAGAAATGCTTACATGAAAAGAGCTCCTTGAGTTAAAGTGACTTTTACCTACACAGAACAGAGTTTGGCCAGCATGCTCTAATCATACAATGCTGTATGTTTGTTTTTTATTATCAACACTTTATTGCGAGTTAGGCTACTAGACATTCAGAAAAAGGGTTGTGGTCATACTTTTTCTTTTCTTCTTCAGACTTTACCATCAAAGTAATTAAGATAAATTAGTGAAATGATCTAATTTGTCTGTTTGGTTGTAGATCTCCCTCTCTGTCTCTTTAAACCTTACAAACATCGGTCAACAGCTAGATTTTATGAGTATGAAACATGTAGGCAATGCGTTACGTATGCATGGATGCTGAATGGAAGAAAATGCAAGCGTTTCTCAGCAGGTGTAGCGCCAAAATGCCCCCTCTCCGGCCCTTTCTCCAAAGAAACTTTGGGCCAGAAGCCACACAATGTTTTCAGCAGCTCTATAATGTTAAGCATTACATCGCGTACGCGGTCATGAAAATTGAGCTTTGCGCGGACATGTCCAGCGGACGTCCACTTTGAGTCCGTGCATATGTCCGAGAAATCACGTAAGCGCACCTCTGTTTTGCCCTTAAGTGTAGGAGGAAGAGGGAGAGGCAAGGCGGGGAGTTGTGCTTGTGTGATTCCTAATTGATTTGAGGGGCCCAGTAATCATGAAGAAATAAATGCAGGGAAAGTTTTTTTTAGTTGAGACAGCACAGCAGGTTTGAGTTTGGCAGGTCTTAATCCAAATTTTGGATGGATTTAGGTCTAACACATAAACATGCTTTATTCTAAACCATTCATTCCATTGTTGAGTGTAGGCCACCCTACTGGAAGGTGAACCTCTGCCCCTGTCTTAGGTGTTTTGCATCTTGTAACAGGTTTTCTTCCAGGATATCCTTGTATTTAGCTATTCCCTACTTTAGAACAGCGTCCCTACAGCATGATGTGCCTCCACCTTGTTTCACCAAGAGGATGGTGTATTCAGGGTGATGTAGTGTTTAGTTACTTTTAACACAAGAAGTGTTTTCCTTGTAGGTCAAAAGGTTCAACTTTGGTCCCATCTGACTGAAGCATTTTCGTTCTCGTGGTTGGTAATGATTCAAGGCTTTTGTTTTCTACATTGTATGATTCTGCCTTGATTTTTGAAAGTTCATGAGTGGTCCACCACAGAAACGTAATTTGGGAAAAGCTCAGACATTGGGTAACCTGTTAAAAATAACATGATAATGTTAAAGTTCACATTATTGCCATTCCTTATATAAAAATGCATAATGTTTCAAGCACAGCTTGCTACAGTGCTATGTTATTTTTCTTAAATCTCTTTCCAGGACATGAATGACTTCGCTCCAGCATTCAGCCAGCCAATGTACAGAGGCATGGTTGCCCCTAATGCTGTCAAGGGAACCATTGTAACCACAGTGATGGCCAATGACTCTGACCCTGCGGTGAGTGCCTGCAGCTGCACATATTCAATCAAACTATTTTTCTCCTCTTGCTCCTAAAATTGTGCGCTGGAATGGAATGATATGGGATAATGATGCTCATCTTCAGTTCGTGAGTGTGTTTTGAATCTGTATCCCTTTCCCCTTTGGCGCCTTACTGTTTTTTCCCTCTGCTTAGCGGTGACTCTTTAAGCTAGATTTTGTTTATCCATAGCACCCTTATAATATGTGGAGATTTATTTGACCAACTTACATTAGAGTGTCAAGTTTAAGTAATTTGAAATTTGGTGCAAAGTTTCAAAAGATGACAACAGGTTGCTGTGGGGGTTTAAACATATTATTTGAAATTAGCTTTGCTGATTTATGCAATCAGTTGTTTAAATGCAGATCTGAATTTAGCAAGTTTTGTGAAAAACAGCCCTCATTTTTATAGAATCATGAAAACAGCCACTTTGTGAGTTTCCAATTCACCTGTCGAATAAATATTTATGAAAAAGGCCAGACGCAAACACAAAGTATCCTTACTTTGCATTACCGCTGAAGAAGCTCTGAACTTGTTTTTTTACATCTGCAAGCAAAATCGTCTCCTGCAATGTTTCACCATAAGCATCTTTAAAAGCTTCACTACCTTTGAATTATGTGCTAGCTGTCCTCTTTCATCAGCTGAATTGATTCAGAGTGCGGGTAGAAGCATCAAAGTAGATTCTCTTGAGCCAAAAAACATCATTATACTCTCCAGGTTTTATCTTTAAAAGTACTCCCCAGGGCTCAAACCTGATACTAAATAGCATTTTTTCAGACTCCTATATACATTTCTGGGTGCAAATGTTTATTCCCTGCAGATTAAAATTTTACTTCAGAGGCACAAATGCTTTCAGGAATTTGTCCGAGTTAGGTTTTGCTGACTCACTTTAAACGGCTTTGTAATGAAGCATTTAATGGTTATATTTAACAAGCTGCTCAGCAATTCAGTTCACACCTGCAGTAATGCTACTAAACCTACACTGTTTCACAGAAAGTTATCTGTAGGAAAAAAAAAAGTCACCTTTATAATCCGTTGGGATCATTAAAATTGCACCTTATCTCACTTCAAGTGTCTAATAATTGCATGAGTTTTTTAAATAAAAAAATGCAACCCTGAATCTTCAGGAATGTTGAGTGACCTTTAATTCCTCTAATTACCTGCTATAAAGCTCTTACTATCAAGTACCACAGTGTCATAGTTAATAGATGTCTGATCAAAGCCTTTACAAAGCCAGTTTTTCTTTATGTGAACAAGTTGAATCTTTGACTAGAATATGTTCCTTGATCATCTTCTGAAAAATTATAAAGTAAATAATACAACAAAAATTTTATAACAAACATTTTATAAAACCACTAACATCCACCACGAAAGTTTCACACACACACACACACACACACACACACACACGCACACACACACACACACACACACACACACACAGACCATCAATGTTTCAAATTGCATTCAGTTGCTAAAATGTATCAAAATATTTAATAAGAGTGAGGAGTATTTACAGTCATCATTGAAATAGACCTGCTTAATATTTTTGTTCTTTCCTGCACACCTGAGTGAAGAATTGACAATTTATTTAAGCCTTACTCTACAAAGCTGTCTTTCACATCTCTATACAGGTTACCATTATTGGCAAAATACAAAGAGTCTTTAAATAAAGTAATTTTTTTGTTGCAAAGACATAGGCTTACATGTAATTATTTTCTACAATTCTCTAGCAAAGACAGGTTAGTTCTCTTTTATCATCGTTGTCACACTGCATGGTGGAAAGATGTACACTGGTCTTTGTATAACCTTGTTTGGCACATTTCCAGTTGTTTTTTTTTAATAATGTTATACATTTTTATAATTGCTCTGACTGTAGATTTGGGTTATCAATATAAGGGTTTAGATGACACACACCTGACATAATTAAATGGAATTTTCTCCTGTTTTTCTCATTTTGAAAATTGGTTCATAGAAGTGGACCCCGTTATCATATTCTATACGTGCATATATACGTGAGGGAAACGGAAAGCAATAGAATGGTTTTGCAAGAATATTGTTATTGCAACAGAAAATGTTACCAAAATGTAAAAGGTTCTTCCATTTTGCCTACTCTTGCTCTCAGCTGGGCTTTCTAAAAAACTGTCCTATTCTTAAAGTAATCTGAAGACTACATGACATTTGGAGGTCTGTAGCTGTTGAATCTGCAGAAAGCTGGTGATGGTGATCTCTGTGTGTCATAAACCTCAGCATCTGGTAAATCCACTTTGTGATTTTATGTGGCCAGCACTTCGTGGCTCAGTTGCTCTCTTTCTCAATTTCTTCCACCTTGTTATAATTCCACTAATAGCTCATTGTGGAATATTTAATTGGGGGGAAATTCTAGGACTGGATTTATTGTGCAGATTTCATCCTATCATGGTACAATTTTGGAATTCACTGAACTCCTAAGAACGACCAATTTGCACATTTTCTTTTTGTAGAAGCAGTATTTATGCCTAGGTGCTCGATTGTAACCCTGTAGCCATGGAAGTAAGTGGAACTCTGAAATTCAATGATTTCGAAGTGGACCCCAACATATCAGCATAATAGTGCATTTTGCTGCAAATGAGAGTGATCTCAAATTCAAGACTGAAAAAGTACACATTTGCAGAGCGTGAAAAACCATTTTGGTATTCAAAAGTTCTCACCCTATTGAAAATCCTTCCTGTCCATAATTTTCCTTTTCTAAATGGTATATTTAAGGTAGGCTACCTAAATGTTTATCATGGTTTGCATTTTCTAATACTTAAACAATTATCCCAACAAATTCTGCACATTTCTCCAAACTGCCTTACAAAGTAAATATTGGTGAACTGACTTGAAACCAGCTGATAAATATTTCCCTCTCAGTTAATGTTTTTTTTGCGTGTGTGTTGAAATTTGTGCCCTTTACAGCCTACAGCGAAATTGTTTTATTTTAACAAACCAGGTCAAACCAGATGTAAATTATTCTGTAGATGTAAATTACTGCCATTTTATGTAAATCACTCATGCTAATTGGCAGTTTAATACCAGCAAGACTTCAGAGGTTAATTTATGACTATTGAAAACTGTATTGTGTGTTCTTATTTATCATCATTAGTATTTAAATTAGGGGGTAGTCTGACATTTAGCTCTGGGGTGATGGTGGCTCAGGGGGTAGACGTTTATCTTGTAACAGGTAGGTTGCTGGTTTGAACCCCCGCCCTGCCCATCTCAGTCGTTTTGCCCTTGGGCATGTGAATGTGTGTATGAATGGGTGGATGACTGATTGTAGTGTCACGATTTGCAGTCTTTGGACCTGATAAAGTGCTGTAAAAGTGCAGGCCATTTACCATCTACTCTAAGTCATTTCAGTTCCAATCCTAGACTATGTTTCAAAAAATGTTTTTTTCTGAAAAACATAGAAGAGGCAGTTCATCCTCTACTGGTCTGGTTTTCTTCTTTGTAGGATACCCCAGCAGGTCTAGTTCGCTACAAGGTGGACAAAAAGTCATACTCTGCAAGTATTTTCGATGTGGATGAAGAGAAAGGTCATGTGGTTACCAGAGTAAATCTAAACGAGGAGCCCAACCTAAAGTTCAGAGTAAGTACATACACTGTCACTTTAGTAGCTAACAGTTAAAACGACTGAATTTATTAAAAGCTAAGCTTCTCAAAGGAAAATTTGGCCATGAGGAAGTGTTTTCTCATTGCCCTTGAACAGGTAGGAACGCGGAGGTGCTCAGTCACAAGTGCAAATTATTCAAATTTCCCCTGATATACGAGGCCATTTCTCTATGTTTTAATTCTGTTTAATAGTAAAATTTTCAATAATAACAATATTTTTAACATATAAAGTGGTTTGCAAAAGTATGCACACCTTTGCATTTTGTAACATTACAACCACAGGCTTCAATGTATTTTCCTTCATAAAATTACCTGATTTGTAAATAGAGTCAATCTGTGTTCAATTTAATCTTACTTTTACCACTGCTAGCCTACTAAGACATTGTAGTCCACTTAAACTAACTGCCCAAGTCTAGAGTAGCTGCAGAGATCCACTGCTCAGGTGGAAGACTTTCTTGACAATCACTCCACAAATCTCACATGTATGGAAGGGTGGCAAGATTGTTGAATTGTTGAAAGAAAGGCAGTGGCAGCATTATGCTGTGGAAAGCTTTTCCACTGCAGGGACAAGGAACAAAATGCTTGAGACTGAGACAAAGGTTCACAGTCCCGCAGAACAATGACCCTAAACAATTATTACAGTTATGCACTACTTTATGTTGGTCTATCATTTAAAAACCAAATACCCAGACATTTGTAGTGGTAACATGACAAAATCTAAAGAGTTCAATATATGTATGAATACTTTGACTGGATCTAATCGTGTTTTTCTTTGCTTTTTGGACTCTGAAATGTAGTGCCCCTGCAGGTGGTAGAACATCAGTCAAACCGTGTCATTAAACATTACTTTGATCTTCACCTGGAAATTGTACCTTTTTATTCTGTGTACTTCTGAACTTAAAGGTGTCTTTCCAAAAAGCAAACTTCTTAAAAAATTCCTTTCCACTGTAAAAATACAGCAGGTGCTAAGACATTTTTAATTATTCTCTCTTTTAAGGCCATGCAACCTTATCTTTTGATTGGCCTTTACTTAACACAAGAAACTCAGTTTCCTGTGAAGTGTCACTAAGAGGATTCCTTGTTTGCTCCAGATAATTCAAATTAAATTTCCGACACTGTCCTTACGTTTGGAATCATGACTGAACAAAAAGAAAGTAAATACACAGCGTTAACTAAATCTCAGTAAACAACATATAAAAGCATACTTACCTAAGGGTGTCCCACCTTTGGGTTTCATTGGGCATATCTGCAGCATGTAAGAGCAAATTATACATATAAACCAACTTAAATCAACTCACACCAAGTGCAAGTAGTTAAAAACGCTATATAACAAAAAAATTTCAATGTGAAATTAAAGCTGTCCAGACTGAATCAAGTAGACTTTATGTTGATTTTTTAGAGTCAGCCCCCCCACCACCACCATGGGTCATGTTAACATTAGTTACCACTAATTAAATAAAGAAAAATAAAGTCTAAGCAAGCAGAAAAATATACCAATTGAGTTCTCCAATTAACAGATGAATAATTTCTCTCCAATTGCAACAAAAAATGCCAATTTGTCTTCCTTTCTTGAACCATTTTCCTCTTTGGGTTTGTGCAAACCTGAAATTATAGTGGATTGCTATTGTAGGTGTAAACAACATCAGAAGCAGTAGCAAACATCTGTATTACATAGATGGACTTAATATAGTGATAACACACTGTCTCTATCTGCATGTGTCTATAACAGCTGGTGGTGGTGGCCTATGATCATGGTGAGCCTGTGAAAGAGAATACGACTCTGGTTGAAATCACAGTCCTTCAGCCCTCTGTTATTCCTGTGTTCACTCGAGAAGAATACAGGTATGCTGTCTCACACAAACACACATCAAGTGTTTTCTTGTTACCTAAATGTTTTATGGAGCTGCTATTTAGTTGTTTTGTGAGAAGCATGTCAGTGAAAAGAGAAGCACATACTGTACATCTTAATTACACGTTAACAGGAAAAAAAACATTTGAGCAGTTTTGAATGGTGCACAGTTTAGTTTCAAAGAATTAGTTTTTCTTGTTAAACATTGTTATACTGAATCAATAAAGATGCCATTAAAAATCACAGATCATGGGCTTAATAGAAAAGACCTTGATAATGTCTTTGTTAACGTTCCTCTTAAAGATCAAAAGCAAACAGATGTACCTCATCTAGATATCAGCTTAAGGTATTACAGTTTATTGTAAAAGTATTCATACTCCTTACATTTTTTTCACTGCTTGTGACATAACAAGAAACTTCAATTTATTATACTGGGTTTTTATGTGATACAGCAACACAAATCGCATGATTATGATGTGGAAGGAAAAGGATACATAGAAAGTATTTGGTTTGGCATACATGTTTTGAGCCCTCTTCACTTTGATAATAAGATTGAGTGCTACCAAATGCCTTTAGAAGTCAACAAATTAGTAAGTAGAACTTACCTATGTGTAATTTGATCTCATAAGCTGTTCTGTGAAGTACCCAGCATAAAGTTGTGGAGAAGTTTAAACCAGGTCTAGTTTATGAAACAATATCCCAAGCTTGGAAAATCCACCAAATGTGACAGATTGGGCAAGGAGAGCATTAATAAGAGAAGCAGCCAGGGCGCCAGTGGTAACTCTAGAGGAACTGCAGAGATCCACAGCTCAGGTGGGAGAATTTGTCAACAGCACAACTATTAGTCGTACACTCCGCAAATGGGGCCTTTATGGAAGCATGGTAAGAAGAAGCATTGGCGGTGGCAGTATCATGCTGTAGAGGAGATATTATTTAACAGAGAAGTGTTGAAGCTGAGTTAATGTGAAGAAGGATGGAGCTAAATACAGGACAACCCTGAAAGAAAACCTGTTGAGGCTGGGGTGGTGGTTAATTTTCCAGCAGGATGACAAATATAAACACACTGCCAGACCTAGAATAAAATGGCTTAGATCAAAGCATATTGCTGTGTTAGAATGGCCCAGTCAAAGTCCAGACCTAAACCCAAATGGAAATCTCTCTATCCAATGTGACTGTGCTTGAGCAAAAAGAACTGGGAAAAAGTTTCAGCCTCTAGATGCACAAAGCTGGTAGAGAAGTACCCCGGAAGACTTGCAGTTGTGAGGGGAAAGTTAGCCTAGTATTTATCCAGGGCATCTAAATAAATATGCACACCACACTTTTTAGATTTTCATTTGTAAAACATTTACAGAGGCCATGTACCATTTTTCTTCCTCTTCATAGTTCTGCACTGTTTTGTGTTCTGTCACATAATATCCCTAGAAATATACACTGAGGTTGTGTGTGATTGGGAAAAAATGGGGCTCTACCATTCAAAGGAGAGGCTATAAATTTTTCCTGAGCTGTATCTCACCCTAACGTTTCTGGAGTTTGGGAAAGTTGACAAGGAATGCCTAATTAAAATAAAGTTGGAAGAAATTTGGGACACTGCTTGTTAACAATGATTTAGTCATAGTCCAACTGACACAAACTACTTTCTTTGAGATCGATACTTTACATGTTTTTAAGCATGCAGAAAGTTAACTAAAATGGTACAAAAACGTTATTTACAGGTGCAAAAAAGAAGATGAAGTGTTTGTTTCAGCTGAATAAAAACACCATAATCACACTACTGTCAGTATTCCATTCAGTCTTTGTTTTTGTACTGTCAACAGCCTCTCTGTAGTTTTGTTTATTCCCTGTAGTGATGCCTGCTTCAATTTTCAATTTACCTTGCTTGTCAGACAGAATATTGAATTATATGTGTATATACAGGGCTTGGACAATGAAACTGAAACACCTGGTTTTAGACCACAATAATTTATTAGTATGGTGTAGGGCCTCCTTTTGCGGCCAATACAGCGTCAATTCGTCTTGGGAATGACATATACA
>JAHUTJ010018540.1:0-14359 GCA_036250325.1 Characodon lateralis
ATAGTGAAGGTGATTTAGAATCACCAGTAGTTAATCCAAGGTATCAACTTGTTGCATGCAATACTGATTGAAGTGTTTTATGCTGAGCTGTGTTTTGATTTGCTGTGCAAGCGCTGCTGAATCGTGCTTGGTTAATGTTTTGTCTGACTGATCCCAAATCAGCCAGGAGCTAGAAGTTGGACATAAAACTTTTTCATTCAAAGCAACTGTGGTCTGGGGCTCGCCCGACCACACTCTTTTATTCTAGTTTTATTACTGGAATTTTTCCACTGATTTCCCACCTCAGAGGTTTATGACTCTTTGTTCGAGATTTGGGGCGATCAGCTGGTTGTGGCTAAAGGGGCGTGGCCCCACCCTTTTATCAGCTGATCTCTGCAATCGAGACATCAGAACACCAGGAGGACTTCTCTTTCCATTTAACCCAAATTGCACATTTTGTCCATAAAACTGCTGGTTCTATCTTCATAGACACTAAATGCACATATACTTTTCTTTTATTATTATTGTTAGGTAGTCGATTTTACCCCCTTTGTGTAGAATAGTGTTTTTTAGTTAGGTGAAGGTTTTTGGACCAGAATAATTGTATATCAGGATTATTTGGCTTCAGTAAATCTTCATATATATAATTAAGAGAAGCGTTTGTGTTTATTTCGTGCAAGAGTGATTTATCTGTCAAAACAAGGTCAAAGATCCCCCAGCTTCACTGAAGCGGTTGTATGAATAGTGCCATTTTGTGGTTTTGGTTAATAATTTGTAATTATTAAAGAGCTTTGAGCCCATAATCACAACAACAGAGGACATCGCTGATTTCTTTTCGTAAGTCATGATTTTTGGATAAGAAATAAAAAATTTTCAAATTATGATTTTAAATCATAATTCTTGATAAATATTAATTAATCAATAATCATAATCCTTACACATTCCGTCATGCCCTTGTTCTCACCTGGCTGTGGGCTTCGTCACAGGTTTGCCCTCATCTAATGGACACACTGTCATCCTCACTATCGTTGACAGGTTCTCCAAGATGGTCCACCTTGTTCCTCTTCAAAAGCTTCCTTCAGCAGAAGAGATGGGGGATAATCTGGCTCAAGAGAAAAGCTTGAAGAACTATGTCTGCCATGTCGGAGGTGCAGTCCAGGGCTGCTAATTGCTGACGCACTTCGGCACCAGCATACCAAGTTGGTCAGAAGTTTTGGCTCTTCACCAAGAATCTTCCACTGTGAGTGGAGAGCAAGAAACTAGCACCTCATTTTGTTGGACCTTTTCCCATATCCAAGGTGATGAACTCAGTGGCATTCCGCCTCCAGCTACCTCGCTCCATGAGAATTCACCCCACGCTCCATGTGTACCGGGTCAAGCGCTACATCAAGCCTTACGTTTGACAGGCAAACAGCACCAGGTTATCGAAAGCCTTTGTGTGGGTAAATGTCCAGCGTTCCTTCCTTGTCTGGCTGCCTGATCCTGATATCGTTTTTGCCCCTCAGATTTCTCTGTTCTGCCTTGCCCACGTCGGATATCTCCCTGGCTTCTGTATTCTGGACATTGACCTTGTTTCTGCATCCTGACTACCGCTCTCTGCCTAACCCTCGGTTCCGCCTGCCTGAATCTGCCTCCCTGTTCATGACCTTGTGTCTCTGCCCTGACCAACGATTCAAGCCTCTCCCTCGTATCCTATCACCTGATTCTGCTTCCCCGGCTCTGGCCCAGTTTCTATCCCCTGACCACCGCACTCAGCCTATTCACTGAGCTTGCTAATCCTGAGAACCTGTGTGATGTTGTCCTGCTGTCTGCAGTTCATCACTCTGAGGAGCTGAAATTCAGTTTCCTTATTCTCCCACAGATCCTGAAAAAGTTACTGGCTTTATTTCTAAGTTTAGTATTATTCTTAGTTTTCTGCTTAGCCACCAACCTGTCCTCCCTCAGAGGCTCCTGAGCCTGCCACTGGTGGTTTCCTGCTGAATGACACCTAGAGCTTTCAATAAATCTTTTGAATCTTATCTGTTGTGTCCAGCTGAAATTTCAAGTCCTCTGTACAACCCATTACACTAGCAGATGTAAGCTGCAGTAATGGTGGGTCTGGAGGGAAAGATTAAGAGTGGAATTACAGACAGTACTTTATTCTCCTTGAGTAAAGTAAATATTAAACGTTTGGTGTAAGTAGGCTATTTATGTGATTCCACTTTATTCAGCTGGCTTGTGAAACCTTAGAAAAAATCAAACTTCGTAGACATATTTAAACTTAAAAAAAGTAACACAATAGTTACTTTCCTTGCTAACTAGTTATTTTTATAGTGGAGGAACTCAGTTACTAACTCAGTTACTTTTTGGGAGAAGTAACTAGTAACTGTAACTAATTACTTTTTAAAGTAACATACCAAACACTGGTATTTAATATCTATTTTAGTAATAGTAAAAAACAAATAGCATAAATAAACAATTACAAATCAAGAAAATGCCTATTAAAATGTTATATAAAATGTAATAGAACAACATTACTCAACATTTAAAGGCAGTTTGCTCTGCTAAACCTCAGACATTTAGCTTTGTGTGCCTCTAACTGTTGCAGAGAAAGAAAACACCATGGTTAACACCAAGGTTAAAAGTGCTGTTTGATCCCTTCAGAAAGGAGATTGCACCAGCTATGTCCAAAAAGGGACTTTAAGAGGTTTCAAAATAATTTGAAACAAGCCAGTCCACTGTCAGAAAAATAGTCTACAAGACAAATTTTGGTTTGTATAGTCCTTTACAAATAAATGAAATAATAATACTAATAAGTGGACTACATTCAAAACTATGACCAGCATGCCCAGGTCTGGCCATCCAAGCAACTTCACCCTAAAGAAGACCCCAAGATTCTACAAGAAGTCTCCAAAAACCCTAAAATGTCATAACGAGACCTAAAGCAGGCTCTTGCTGGTGTTGATCAAGTTTGCAACAAAGTATTAACTGAGGGGTTTGAATACTTTTATCAGGTTGTGCAGAGTGTCAGATCATAAACCAATGAATTTAAGCAAGGCACTAACATTTTTATCAATAATTGCCAGTACAATCAGAGACTGCACACACTTAACATTCACGGCGAGGTGCACATGGAGAAAACCTTTGCTGTTTAAAATAAACATTAAGGCCAGACTAAAGTTTGCCAGGACAAGAACATGTTTGGCATGAATTACCAATTACAGCATTCCAGGAAAGTATATTCATACTGAGTGTTAAGCAAAGAGTACAGTTATGGAAGTGTCATGATTTGGAAAGGTTATGTTACCGCAGGTCCTGGCCAACTCACCATCATTGAACACACCATGAATTTGACACCAGAATTTGGGCATTTAATCAAGAACTTGATACTTATACACTCCCTGGCCAAAAAAAAAAAAGTCGTCACCTGGATTTAACTAAGCAAATAGGTACGAGCCTCCAATTGGATAATTACTGCATAGGTGATTATGTTTCAGCTGTCAACAAGTTATTTAACCCCAACTGGTGCAATGAGTTGCTTATCATTTCTTAAACAACCATGTTCAAATACACATCCCGTGGTTGTGGAAAAGATGTCAGTCTGTTTCAGAAGGGTCAAATCATTGGCATGCATCCGGCAGAAAAAACATCTAAGGAGATTGCAGAAACTACCAAAACTGGGTTAAGAACTGTCCAACGCATTATTAAAAACTGGAAAGATAGTGGGTAGCCATCGTCTCCGAAGAAGAAATGTGGCCGTAAAAAAATCCTGAATGACCGTGATCGGCAATCACTTAAACGTTTGGTGAATTCAAATTGAAGAAAAACAACAGCAGAACTCCAGGCTATGTTTAATAGTGAAAGTAAGAGCATGTCCACACACACAATGCGAAGGGAACTCAAGGGATTGGGACTGAACAGCTGTGTAGCCTTAAGAAAACCACTAATCAGTGAGGCTAACTGGAAAAAAGTCTTCAATTTGCTAGGGAGCATAAAGATTGGACTCTGGAGCAATGGAAGAAGGTCATATGGTCTGATGAGTCCAGATTTACCCTGTTCCAGAGTGATGGGCCAGGATTCATCAGGCTCGAATTGTGAAAGAGTGGTTCAGGGAGCATGAGACATCATTCTCACACATGGATTGGCCACCACAGAGTCCAGACCTTAACCCCATTGAGAACCCTTAGGATGTGCTGGAGAAGGCTTTGCGCAGCTGTCAGACTCTACCGTCATCAATGCAAGATCTTGGTGAAAAATTAATGCAACACCGGGTGGAAATAAATCTTGTGACATTGCAGAAGCTTATCGAAACAATGCAACAGTGAATGCTTGTTGTAATCAAAACTAAAGGTGGTCCAACGAAATATTAGACTGTGTGACCTTTTTTTTTGGCCAGGCAGTGTATTTAAGCCTAGATTAAGTCATGTCCCTGGCAGACATAGATTTACATTATTTTCATTCAACCAAGAATTTTGTTTCTGATAGGAAATAAGACAGGCATCTCTCAAAAGAAAACTAATTAATGTAAAAGGGGGATAATCTGATAAATAAAAATGATGAGTTTTCTTTTAAATGGCATGTTGAAAATTGTTTATACCTGTCTTAACAATAAATGTAAAATATATTTATTGGCATTACAGCACTCAAACACTTCATATACTGTAACTGCCAAGCAGCCTTTTGCATGTTTCTACTGGTATTTTCATTATTCATATGGGATGGTGAGCTTCAGCACTTGTAGATCGGAAGGTTCCTTTGATATACCCTAATCTTTAGCTCCTTCCACATATTCTCTCATCTTAAAGTTGGGAGTCTGGTTGGCCAACTGTAAAACATTAATTTACTTCCAGTTAGATTTACATATTAGTAAAGGTATAATATTACTTTAGACTTAAATCTCCAAGGGGGATGAATTATTTTGGTCTTAACTGTAATGGGCTGTCCTATTTGTTTTTAATCATAAGGAAAATAATAAGGGCTTATAATTAATATTAAATTGGTTAATAATTGGTTTTATTTGGCTTGGTATCCCTTGTTTAAATTGGGCATGCATAAGCCTGTTATTAACCTCCTGGTGGCATGGCCTTTAAACTCAGGTTATTTTTCCATCAGCTACAGGAGGCATTGTGAAGGATTGGTGCAGTGTGAACAAAGAAACAGTTGCAACAAAGAAATAATCAACCAAACACACATTTCCTTATTTTTGTGCCAGGTGTATCAGTAAGGAAAATTTTAATTGTTTGACAATTGTACTTTTCTTTCACCTACATGCCTCTTAAAAATTAAATCACTAAACAGTTCAAAACACTAATGTGTAATATTTGTTTATCAAGCTGTAAAAGCAAAAACATGTAAAGCATAAAAATTAAGTTCTAGTGTTGATAATTTGGAGACAAACTCTTCATTAAAGATTGATTGTTTGGACAAAGTTAGTTTTATATCTTAATAATTGCTGGATTGTTTTTGCAAGATGACAGCTGAATTGTGTTACTGTTAAAATTTCATATAGCGGCAAGTCGTGGAGCTAATCTTGTCCTGTTATTGTCTAAGCTCATGTTTATTTTATCCTGTAACTGACAACTTTATGTATTCATACACTATGCTGAGATATACAAATAAATTGGTTTAGTTTGTTTCTGAATAAAAGGGTTGTGGGGCAGATGATGAATTTCATAACAAACTCAATAAGATGCAGAACATTAATTACATCCAGAAACAAAGAAGTCACAATAAATTAAGCAATGAAAAGAGGAGAGAAGGTGGTGAGGATTTACAGGGTTGCAGAGTTTGTTGCTGATTATTTCTAATTAGAGGCACACATTCATCAGAGTTCGATCCAGACTAAATCTGAAATCCGAATGTGAACCTACAACTAATAGCATCAGATTCGGTGTCAGCTTTGTTTTGAAAATCATTAGAAATTATTTGCTTTTCCACTGCATAATGAGCCATAGACCTCGCCTGCGGTGGCTGCATCTAAAAAAGCAGTGGTGCGCTTTGCTTTCCTGGCCCCTCATGCTGTGAACAAACCACAGCAATTAAGGAAGGCAAGATATAGAATGTACAAAAGTCATCTGTGATGGGTTGTATGTGGAGCAGTGGGTCTTCTCGTACAGGATAATGAAGGTTATGCTGTTCTCCTTTGCTTCTTCTTGAAAAAACAAAAATTAAGTTTGGATTTTAAAAAATAATAAAAAGGGAGGGAAGTTCTGTATAATTTTAAATGAATCCAAAGATTGTTTTGTAAGTCCTTTTTTTTAAAATACACAGAAATTGTTATTTTCAAACATAAATTAGTCAAGTCTAAATTAGTCATAGTCTTATGAATAGTGACTGAAGACAGTTTTTTCATTTAAATAATGTAATATTCATGTTATGATATCATATCATCATCATTTCAATTCTAATTTATATTCAGTAGATTTCACTGTAATCAGACCTTTCAGTCCCACCTGTGCTTCAGCCTCCAGGCTCAGTCATTCTTTGTCATCCACGCATTAACATATCAATGCTGAGGCATAAGTCTGACCAAAAAAGAAAAAACCTCTAGACAGATTTTAAAATCTCTATTTAAATACAGCAGTCTGTTAGCTATTTACAAAATTATGGATCTTAAAGGCTAAATAAGGAGCAAATAACACAGAAGCATGAAGTAATATGAAAAGTTCAGGAGGCTAAAATGAGACATTAAAACAGTGCAATGCAATATTTGAAATAATAAAAAAAAGATCCACAATCCACATTAAGAAATAAGACTTTTTAACAATATCACATGTTCCACAATTTATGGCAATCCAAACAACAAATTGCCCCTCTTTGCTTTCCTTCTGAAGTGTATCCCTTAGTTTTAAGACTCCTTGTGTTTTTGTTCTGTATTTAATTTCTACTCTGAGCTGCAGTCTTTAGTTATTCTCTCTATATCTCAATTCCTCTTTTATTTTGAAAGTGCTCCAAGAGTTCTGCATTTATTTCATGTTTCCTGTAGCTACTGTTCCTTCAAACCTTGTGGTTCAAATATTTATTATTGTTTTAGGTCGTGCCCTGTTTCTACTTTGTGCTGTTTCCTGGTTTCTGTCCCTTTCCTTTCCTGGTTCCCTTTCTGTTCTATCAGCCATTTCTCCCATTTCTTTAGTTCAACTTTAGTTACTTGCCTTCCTTCACTGCTGCACTCTGTTTCTAATTAACTACCTGCTCCTTGCTAAGTTATCACACACCCCAGTATTTAAGTCTCTCGGTTTCTGTCATTATCTGCTGGATTCTACTGTTGCTAGTTTCCTGGTTCCTGTTTTGTTTCTTGATCTGCTGTATGTTTTTCCATCTTTTTATTAAACCTTCTCTGAGCTATGCATATCCTTTTCTCCTGCTGTAATTTGGGTCCTCAAAATACAACAATCATGATATCAAAATGAGAAAGACAAGATAATATGCCATCTAAGTAAACTACTTAAGACATCTAAACTTGTACATATCTACAGTTGGAACCAGGGCCAGATGTTAGCAAAGGCATGGCCAGTTTTCTTTTTTATATGTATTATTTAAAAGAAATTTAGTATTTGTGTTTTTTACTTTCAATCAGATGCTACTTTAGAGATTGTTGCACCAGCAGTAGGTGTATATTTAGGTATAAAATTAGCTATGTTAGAAATATAAAAAATAAAATAAATGTTCCAGTCTCAACTATATTATTTCATTGATGCTTAGGTTCAGTTTGTAAACTGAATTACAACACACCGTATGTTTTCAAACAAGGAATGCTTTTTCATCATCAGACTTTTAACTAAACGCTGCACAGTCCCAGAAGGACTCAATCCACTTATTTGCATAGGAAAACATTGTATCAATGTATATAAATAAGTACATACATTAATAATTCATAAATTATGTTTCACTTATTTACTTATTTATTTCCGTGTTGCATGGTTAAAATATATGCACATGATAAAGAATGTTAAGAGTATTTTCTCTGATAAAGGTAAAAAAAGAGTTGATAGCAGCAGAAGCTCTTTTAGTGACTTCATCTAGGAGAATAATATAGCAAAATAATTCTATGGGATGAAAAACAGTGCATATAGTTAGGGGCAGCAATAGCTACTTCAAAGGCTTTAGGGAGAGAGACTTTGAACACAGAAAGACAGGATCAAATGTATCATCTACAGAAAGAGAACATAAAGTTATTTGCAGCAATAGCTCGGGTGATGGCCCCTTCGACAAAGGTGCCACAGCTAAAGAGAACACCAGGCAAGGGAGAACAAAAATTTAATGTCAGCAATAACTGCAGATAATGCATAATTGGTGAGTAGTAGGAGAAAATAGTGGAGAGATGAAAGGTGGTCATCATGTCTCCCAGCAACCTACCTCTTTAGCGGTATAACTACAGAAATAGATCAAGATAACATAAGCCACTCTAAGAATAAGCTTTTTCAAAAACAAATGTTTTAAGCCTAGTCCCAAAGGTAGACGAGATTTCTGCCTCATGAGCAAAACTAGGAGCTGGTTCCACAGAAGAGGAGCCTGACAACCACAGACAACAAACAAATTATAAATACAGAAAACTGAAAGAAGTGGGTAGCAAGGGATAGATCAGGATGTAACACCCAAAGCTACAGTGTGTGTTTATCTTGCCATCAACCTCCTTAAAGCTCCTTAAAGCTCACTATTATTGAACTGCAGCAAAGAGCTCTGTCTTGGGTTCACAGTATCTCCATGACGATCATTAGACACTATTGCTATGCCAACCGGGTTTTTGGTGAGGCATGCCAGAAAAAAAAATCTTCTTACATTTTCCATTCTACATTTATTGATTAATCATAAAATGTAACTGACTCTTTAACTTGTTTCTTTAATTAAGATTTCCAAAAGAACTGTGTTTCTTCTCTTTACTTCCACACAGCCTTGTTTTTTTTCCCACTGTAAAAATTCCAGTATGAATATAGTAATTACAAATGCCAATGAAAGCATCATAACACATCCAACATAACTAAGCAAAATTAATTAAAATCCTGGCACCCTGTTTCCCCTCTCATTCTGTGGCATAATGTTAATTTGTTTCCAGGTAAGATACGTAAAAGCCTCTAATCAAGTGTGAGAGCCAGGAAAAATATTCTCATTTATTTGTTCCCATCTTTTGATGATTTTCTTTGATTTTTGCACACTTTAGATAGATGTATTTCACATATGAATCCAAGATTGTTTTGATGTGGAGGCCTGCATCTTTCAGAGCACTAAATTCTGTCAGCGCTTTGGGGGAAAAAAATAAAAGACAACTCCCTTAAGGTCTAATACCACTACTGACCTATCTTTTCAGGGTTACGTTGTGGAGATCCAGTAATCTTCTGCTGTTACAGAAAATGAATTGGAATGGCAGTGGAGTCAAAGTGGGAAATCAGACAGCATAGGTGCATCTGGCAGTTTTAAGGCACCACACAAGAAGCTGTGAAGATCTGAGTTTTTTGAGCTTGTTAGAGACAAAGCCAGGACATGTGATTGCAATCAGTGGGGAAAACAATGTTTGGTGTAATAACTGGTTTTATATAGGCTGTCTGCAAGAAGTTACTGACAGTACATCTACCATGCAGGTTGATTGGCAAGGTCCCAGCACTGGGGAAAAGGAGGTGAGAACACCTCATTTCTCCCTAACTGCATGCTAAGTGGCAAAAACTCAGGACCTCTTTGCTGTCCTGTGTATTAACAAAGAAACTTGTGGAGATTGATGCTTGTTGTGTGGTGGTAATAGCAGGCTATCTTAAGGCCTGTCCAGATTCAACTCAAGCAGATCCCTCCCTCAGGCTGCAAGATAAAAATCCCATCATGGCCAAAGATGAAGACTGATAGAAAAGCTGTCCCGGCCTGAGTCTTATTTGGCTTTTGTAAATGCATCCATCTTTAAGTACAGCACATCATCTGCATGTAGTGCATGGGTCCATTATGTCTGCATGGTTCAGCTGATTTTGTGATAATAGCTTATATATCATTTCTCTTGCATTCATCCCAGCATAATTAATGTGTGTAATTAAGATTTCCATTACAACAGAACCAGCTGCTGTTAGCTTCATGCAGATAATGGACTTAGATCGGACTAAGATAAATTTGCTTTGTTGATTAGGTTAGGAATTGCTTAGCTTCTTGTTTTATGTAATGTAAGCAAGCCAAGCAAATGACAGCTCTTGTCTTTTACATCTGCTTGCCTGCCTCAGAATAGTCTTAGAGAAATCAAAATAAAAGAGCATACTTCATGGTGATGCTGGATATACAGTTAGAGACGTACCTCATGTTTTATTTTCCAGAGTGTGGATTGGTTGTTATAATTATGTAAAAACTGGGAAAATTTGTTCCAACAGGTCAAAGAAAGTGCTCGACCTCCCTCTGACCTAAACGCCCCAGTAATTACTGTGAATAAATTAACCCCAAGCTTTTATAAAAAACACTCCAAAAGCTTTAATCAGATGAGAAAATTAAATTACACGCTTTCATAAAATGGTAAATAGTGCAGGGCAAAGGTTTTAACCACTAAAAGTGAAATAGGGGAACATTCATAAATAAAAAAAAGAAATTCATTTTTTATCAACATCAAAAAAGCAGCAAAAAGAAAGTCCTTTAGAATTGCACCAACTCTCACAGAAGTACTTTTCAAAGGACTCTGCAGGTAGGTTGTTCCAATCAGAGTTTGGTCTGCTTCTTCTTTGGATTTAGGCCTCTGCTTCTTCATGTAATTCCAAACTGACTGGTAGATGTGGAGATCAGAGCTCAGAAGGGGGCAATAACATCTGTTGTTGTAGGATTCCTTAACTTCCACATTCCTCAGCTGTATTACAGTTACTTCATATACACAGTTGTTTGCAAATGTATTCATCCCCTGTGAATCCCTTCTGATTTTATCTTCTTACAGCCTAAAACTAAAAGGTATTTTTTTTAAAGAATTGTAGGTGATTGCAGAGTAGTGTAGATAAAAAAAAGAAAGAAATACAGTCATAAAAGTATGGTATATGTCATATACATTCTCTTTTACTGTATTAACCCTTAATAAAGTCCAGTACAGCAAATGACTTCAGAACTGGTCAGAGTTGATGGGAAGATGGATGAAGCTAAATGCAGAGCAGTCCTGGAAAAAAAAGACTTGAGTCTGGGTCAGCGCAGGTTTACCTTCCAGCAGGAAAATGACCCTGAGCATACACCCGGAGGTAGAATGAAAATGTTTTGATCCATAGCTTTTTTAAGTGTGGTACAATTATCACTGATGGTACTTGGGCTGCCTATGGAGGGACTCAGAGCAAATCTTTACATTTATATAAGGACATTCTTACTATGTGCAAGGTAAATATTATGTAAATAACTACAATTTAACATTAAAAGGCCAAACAACAAAACCATTAACCACATATCTGCTTCAGATGCTACTAAAATGAGACTGGTAGTGGATACAACTTTGAACCGGCACCCCTCCACCCTCCTTTAAAACAGAACCAAACAACTGTAAAACAAAAACAAGTTCCACTGACCTCTAAAATTGCAAATTGGATCTTGGAATAACATCAAACCCAACTTAACCATGTTCTAGTTACAAGATACATAAGTACAGCGCAGTAGCTGTTGCACTCAGTGAGCAGACTAGTTTTAGCAAGACAAGCTAATAGCAAAAATGTCTCTATGGATTTAAACACTAAAGACACATTGCTGGTAATCAAGGCTGTGCATGTGTGTAAATATTTAATAGGATACAAACTGCCATGCCATTTAAGTGCAAATAACTTCTTTTTTGATGCAGCTATCCCAAAATTCCAAACCCACAGCAGCCATATTAGATTGTAACTTTAGGTTTGGTGGGAAACCTCTGTCTTTTACTCTTGTACTTCAGTAGATCTTCCAGTTTATTTTTTAAACAATGTTACTTAAGACATGCAGTGCAAAGAAATACATTGAATTTGGCTATACTTGTCACATGCAACATATGTTTGACAAATATGGCTCATAAGATAGACGTTTTATAACTTCCACTTAAAAGCTCTGAAAGCTGCATTGATTGAACATATCCCATAAATTCCTCCTCATTTAACCCAACACCTTTTACTTGAATCACAATAAACGTTATAAAAAAATTAATCCAATCAAACTAATCCGATCTTAATATCACAGCCATCCTTCAAAATATCAAACTGCTTGGTTATGACCTAGTGTGGCTCGATGTATTTTATCCTTTTACATATTTCGATTTTTTTTTTTTTTTGTGGTATGAATTCCTCTTACAGTCCATAGATGGCTTAATCTTTAACATTTGATTACAGGAATATAACTTTAAACATGCCTTGACGATGGTATTAATGTGTTATCTTTGGAGAACAGACTTTTCGCTCACACCTAGAAGACCACATTTGATTCATAATAACAGAAGAAAAATGTCACTGAAATGTCAATTATATAGAGCTAATTAGAGTAAAAGTATGATCCATTTAATTTTACTGCCAATTTCTTGTCACTCATAAATGTGTGAGGAGCCCCTGCACAACTGTGTTAGTAATTGGATCCTATAAATTCTGACTGTGTATAAATCATACAAATACTGACAATAACCTAAATTAAACAGGCACATTGCATGCATACATTTTATATTGTTGTATAATGCCTTATATTTTTCAGTAATGGTGATTGCACGCCAAACAAAAAGAATTCGATGTTTCACTGCAATGCTTTAATCAGTCATGGATCAGAAAAGGTGCCTGAGATTTTTATAGCTATTAGAAACAGAATGTGTACTATTAATATTTAATGAATCTGTCCAATAAAATATGTATGGACCTCATCAACAAGTGTCTGATAAGAGCACACATTCATTTCATATTTCTGCTCTCTTACATTTATTTTCAAACATAAATCAATTTTTTACTGCATTTATTGCATACGGGTTTTTGTTAAATTAACTTTAGTCTAAATTTGTACATGATGGGTAATGTTATTACATATTCGACTGATGATCAAATGACCAAACTACATTGTAATTGATTTGCATAATAGAAATTGCCTTTCATTAGTGGAAACTAAATGAATTAATGGTGCATCTATAGTAATTTGTGATGAATACTTGTTAACAAACTCAAAAATGGTACTTGTATAGGTTTAATGCTTGAATCTAGATATTTATAGGGTCAGTGATCTAAACAGACTGTCTAATGTCTTCTGGGTTTTAGTAGAGCAAGTTTTATATTTACAGGTTAAAATTCTGATTTTTAGATAAGGCCAGCGGTGTAGAACAATAACTGATGTGCAAATACTTTTTATTAGTTTTGGTTACAACATTAAAAAAAAGAAAAATCACTTCAAGACTCATTACAACAGTAAAGTGTAGTAAGCTCTTTCCCGGTACCCGGGGGCGAAAATAAAGAAATAATAAAAGTAAGGAATTTTAACCTACATTTGAGTCAGCTAATTACTTTTCATGCCTCTGACAAGTAAAAAGACTGTTTGTACACAAGAGCAAACAAAATACACTCTGACATGACACTGTAACATCAAAACGGATGAGGTAACGGCACTGTCATTCTTGAGTGAGCTGCTGAAACCTGGACGCTCTATGAAACCTGTTTTTATTTTTTCTGATTCCATTTTATTTTTCACTAATTTTATTTTTACTTGTCAGAATTTCCTGTTTTATTAAATAAACACATTGTTTAAACTTTAAAAGCATCTAAACATATTTGCAATGTCTAAAATTTCAACAGCTCAATAGAAATATAATTCAAATTTCCTAGAATAAATCACTTGGGGAGGTATTTTTTGTTTAATTTTGTGGCGCTAGTGGCCTTTATTTTGTCAGTTCACTGACAGGAAATGGAGTGGAGAGAGACAGAGAGAAAGAGAGACAGAGGAGGAGAAGACAGGCAGCAAAGGTTAAGGGACCGGAACTCGAACGGCTGCATCGTGGATAAAACTCCTTCAGCAATGAGTCAGACGTTGCAAGAATTTGTGTTTTCATTCATTTTTGTCTTTAGCTATTGATTGGAAGAAGGAAAGAAGGGCTTGAAAAGGAGAATCAGATTCCAGGCAAAGTTTCATTCTCAAAAACCATAAACAAATGAACCAACATGTATTATCATTATTGTTCATTTGACATGCTAAAGTTTTGAAAAGTCCCTTAAAATCTTTAACTTTGTGTTAAGGTCATTGATTGAGCATATTTTTCTGTTTTGTGAGCAGGTCTTAAGCTGTATACTAAATGTATAAACAAGTGCAAACAGTTGACTCTACTTGTCTGGACTGTTGAGTCCAGGTGAACACCTCGGTGTTCACCTGGACAACAGACTGGAGTGGAGATGCAACTGTGAAGCCGTCTACAAGAAGGGACAGAGCAGACTGTACTTCTTGAGGAAGCTTAGGTCCTTTGGTGTTTGCAGCATGATGCTGCATATCTTCT
>JAHUTJ010018541.1:0-14352 GCA_036250325.1 Characodon lateralis
TAAAATAATGTTTTAAATAATGATCTGCTGAATAAAACCAACCTTCTGGATGACTAATTCTCAACGGTGTCTCATTAGCTGCCTTTATTTATTAAAATAATATTTAAAGAAATATTATTAAGGGAATGGTAAAACATTTAAGGACGTATTTTGGAAAAGAGCCAAATCTTTCTGGAAAAATGGGGCTTAATGGTGTTTACTTAGTTATCAAATTTATAAAGTCATACAGTTGAAAGATAATGCTACAAAATGCAGAGAAAATGTATGTAAATTTCTGAAAGTTACAAAAACGTACATCTTATTATTCTGAAATTTTGCAAATAGAAAAGGGTTTGGTATTCTTAACTAACTTAAAGCAGAAAATGTTTAAACTAATTTAAGGTAGGACTTTAACAAAAAATAGCTTTCAACTGCATTATTAGGGCAACAGAGGTATGACCAAATGAGATATGACATATTGCTACCTGATGGTAGGGGCTGTCTTTTATTGGCTCCTTTGAACTTCAGTTCTCCTGCTGTTTCCTTTCAATATTAATGCATGCATCTAGGTGTGAGAACCTAACCAGTTTGAGTTGCAAATCAGTGGGCCCATGTGGATACATTGCTTTCCGCTTGCATCATATTCTTTGCAATGAAAGCAAGTTATGAGCATGAGAAGCTGTTGAATGTTTCTACATGATGCTTACTTTGTTCTACATGTGAAAACAACACCTTTGTTCTTTATGTTTTCTATTGCAGTGCACTTACCATTAGTTATCTGTCAGTTAAACCTCAGATAGAAATCTCTGTTTAATATGCAGCATTTCATCATGTTTACAAGAAAAATTCAAAATTAAAACACTGAATATAATAGAGAAAAATTGCATATAATCACACCCAAGCTCTAAAACATACTCGGCAACTGGTGACAGAAAACCTTTCTGAAAGAAAATTACAATATTCCATTGTCAGTCCTTACATTTTTCAGGAAATCCCCCAAAATTTGATCAGTTTTAGTGTGTGTTTGACAGTTGCATGAATGTAAATGTAAGGACTGTAAATAATGTGTAGCTTGAGTGAAATTATTTGTATAAATATATGTATGTCTGCTTGCACTTGTACTTGCTATATGCCAATGCAAGTCTGAAAGTATTTGGAAGCTCTTTAGATTATATCCTCTCATACGGAGGCTTAGCCCTATGGTATTTCTGAGATCCCTGGGATCATATAGTGCCTCCTACTTATTATGAAATGGCCTAAATGGTTTAAACCCTTCTTTTCTCTAATCAAATAATTGCTTGGTGGAGATAACTGGGCTATGTATTTCAGACTAGAGCTGAAGGAAACCAGAGGGACTAGGAATGAAGAAATATGTCCTTGTCCTGAGTTCTCAAAGTCTTTTCCGTTCAAAAGAGGAAGAAAGAATGATGTCTGTGGTCTGCAGCTAAATAGAAAATCTGCAAGTGCCATGTTGCTATTTGCTTTTGTTTGAGGTAGTTAAAAAAGATGCATGTTTTGACAACCTGGTTGTAGGATTAATGAAAAGTGACTGAAAGTCAGTTGCTGCTTTGTTGTTAAAGATCAATGAAGAAAATCTAAACAAACACACAACAGGTCGAGCTGCTTGGCATTTCTGTTTTTGCTCTAGTGTGGTCTATGGGAGATTAACATGGTAATATTCAGCCTTATTATAGGGACATGAATGAGAAAATAAACGCCAAAGTCTCACCGGTTCTTTAAGCATGCAGAGTTCATCCACTTGGTTATTATGACTGACCAGATATACAGTTGTCTAAGCAAGCATTTAGAAAAATGCACATATATATTAAGCTTGCAGATATTAGCAATTAACAGTCATAGACTTAGACTTTATATCTTGAAAATTATTTCATGTTTAGCTTATGCACACATGCGCAGGACTTTTTGAGTCATTATTGAATGATGTCATTGAATATTGAACAGTACATTCTACTCAGGTATGCACTGTAGACAAAAAATGACTCCAAATTTCCACACCATCAAAGTGTCGATGTTTGAAATAATGACTCAGAAAATTGTTCCTCTGACTGGAAAAACTAAAATTTAGAAGCCATGCAAAGGTTACACTGCAGTTGTCTAAAAGCAACAATTAAGTGTGAACAGTATGGTAATTTGAAGTCAAAACTTCTAATTCTGTAAACTCTATCGTTCTATATCCTGTCTTATTTCTCATTGTCATTTTGAGCAAAGTGGCTGTGCTAGTGTCAAAAAGTGTCATGATCATTGGTGGGGTGGCTGACGTTGGCATGGTGTGTAATGAGGGGCTTTTGCTCGATCACTGAGGGGAGATGGCAGTGGCATTCCAGCGTGGGAAACTCATCTAAATCACATTACCAAACCCTGCTCCGAAGGCTCACATGGCTGGCAGAATAACCTCCATGGGTTCTTGCTATGGCTGCTGCTGTTGCCTTCTCTGAACACTCTGCTTTGTTTCAGCTGATAGGTAATAAACAATACCCACAATGGCAAATGGCTTATTAAGTGGCATAAAGCAAATGGCAGGGTGTAATGTAGACATATACAACAGTGTGAAGATGATATCATTGCAGTTTGTGGTATAAATTGATGCATGACAGCATCATAAGTAAATCTCATTAAACTGTATTACAGTATTTTAACAGTGAGTGAATAATGATGCGCATCTACCGTAGAGTGCATTATTAGTTGACTTATACAGTAGGTGATGGCCAGTTCCAGCTGCCAACGGTTTCATCACAGATAATATCAGGCCAGGTTAGAAGCCAAGATTGTGTTGTTCCTGTATGTAGCCAAGCAAACATCTAATCAGCCAATCTTGTTCATGTGTCAGCTGTAAATTGTAAGATGCAGAAATAATTGAGTGTTACTTTAATCCTGCTTCCTGCTGTGCATTTAATTCAAGAAAATTGTGCTCTACGTTATTGCCTTTGGTTTTCATTAACTTTAATGTATTACCTGCCCAGTTAACTTTTGTAAGGACAGAGTCAGCTCTGAAGGTACTTCCAACTTGTCATTTTTACTCCCTAGTAAATAAGAAAATCACTCCTTATACACTAGTCTATATTCCTGCAACATCAGATTATGGACTTTGATTTAAAGATTGTGGCTTAGATTAGGTCAAACACCTGTACTAAAACTGTAATAAACTTACACATCCAAAATTTTATTTATGATAAGTAATGACTCTTGAAGAAAGCAGGTGCAGAATATTAAAGAAATTAAATGCACAGAAAGCAATGTTTTTATCTCCCATTCTTGTTTTGTTCTTATGACAGTCTGTAGGGGCCTCAATACTATCTTAATTGTCAATAGGCAAGATACTGAGTACATCATAGACAAGTCAATAGTCCCCCATTGCAAACACACATTTACATATAGAGAAAACAAATCAGGAAATGCAGCCAGTGATCAAAATCGGCCAATTTATCCATGATTGGCTCTGACCAAATTGGGAGATTAGAAACTGAAATCTCAGACATTTTTTTTACTTGTTCGTCAAATGCATTTAAACTAAAAACTCCGTCATTTTTTTGTCTGTAAATTAACAAACAACTTGTTATTTGATGTACTCACTTTACTGAGTTGAAATCTGTAAAAATTCAATAAAAGTTAATGACAATGAATATGAATGGAGATATTCTTTCAATGTCAAATATTTTTCAGACTCAAAAATGCTACCTACGTCAATGAACCTGCAGCATTTTTGTTCTATGGTCAATGTTTGTTACATTTAATGGTAGGCAAAACAAAGTTTACATGGATGATTCTGCATGCATTATAGTCCAGAAACGCAATAAGAATTGGCTAAAATTAGAATTGTGGCTTCAGACCTCCAAGCAAAACTGGAAATCTTAACCAGCCAGAGAAACCTGGATCTGTGCATCTCAAGAGAAAACCAATGCACCATAAACATAAAGCACCACTGAAATACAACCTAGAGACCATCTTGCAGTAAAGAAACAGTGTCGACAGCCACACTGTTCCTATGACTTATAGGAAGATCTGCTGTCAACATCACTTTTCTATGCTTCGTGCTATAGCACACACAGTTGAACTACTACTGCTATGCAATCAACACAAGTGCTACTCAATAACACAAAAAGTCATATGTAAAATGCCTTAATTCAACACTAATCAGACACTGTTTTTGCTGATGAAGATAAAGATTCACTCACCTCCAAATCCAAAATGTTTTGAGTGTCTTAGACTGACTGACTCTAGTAGCCCAACCTACTTTTTGAATAATTCAGCTTTATTTATTAGATCACATGGGGGCAATCAAAAGTAACAGACTTTTATCTCTAAATGGTCATTGATTCATAAATGTAAAAAAAAAAAAAATGCAAATCCACTGGAAAATTAACATACCCCATACACAGCAAATTGTACCCTTCATCTAATACAGACACATTAGACACAATGTGGTGCATCATGAGGTGTTTGAAGGACACAGGCCTAATTCACCAGGTACCCACCTCACAATAAACAAACCCAAAGAATGCTTATTTCTCAATGCCCGACCCTTCAGGTTCACCCCAACTGTTCTTAGTCCACATTTTGATAATCTGAGCTCTTGGTAATGGTAATCTTTAAAAGCTGGGTCATGATTTTATTGCCTGGTCCTTTACTTTTCCTTCCATTCCTTCCATTAATGGCTCTATTTGTGCTTTTTACAATTTCTCAGTGTCAACACTATTTTGTTTTAATGTATAATAATTGTAACTATTGTTGGAAAACCCAGGGTGCACAGCTTTGGACTCCAGTTTAGTGTGAAATTATAGCTTAATTCACTCGTCAGTGCAGTCCGACATGGGGGGCAGCCAGTCACAGGAGCAATTACAGTGCTAGCGGGAATCCAGAGTGGCAGTTATATGACATTAGTGAGGCCCATTTAACTTTCATTGTCAAACTGCAGACACTCAGGCCACAGAGACAAAGTCTGCCCCTAAGGCTAACAAGTCATAATTCAGAGGCAAACCTGGAAATTCAAAGCATAGTTTGAAGTGCTATTTTACTTTGACTCATTGTCAAGGCATATTATTTATTAACAAGCTCTTTGCTTCTCTGGTGAATTTAAAAGTCACCATAATCCAGCCACAGTAGAAATAAGTGGGCTTCATGGTTGGTAGCTCAGCCACTTAGATTCACCAGATCAACTTCTGTAACAATGTCCTGCACTGAAACTTCATTATCAAGTCTAAATTCATCCATTTAAGCATGTCTGTTGACCACCCTTGCTGTTTTTTTAACTATCTGCTTCACATTCATTGGACCAGTTACACACACTTGCTCCTTGAAGACAACCACTGCAACCTATAATATCTTGTTGTTTCTCTTGCACTTGACAGTTCTACTGGAGAAGTTTGGGGTTAAGCACACTGTTCAACAGCCCCTTAACAGAAATCACTGTGGGAGGATCTGGGGTCATTTAGTTTATGAACCCAAGATTTTCCAAAGCCCCTTTGGAGATTTCTTGGTAGTGCATCACATAAACTGTAGATATCTTGTATAAATCCAGCTTTGAGCATTTAGCCTTATAGGACAAAGGCATTAATAAATAATTGTCATTTTCTTTGTGAAAGGAACACTTGTATTCTCCCAAGGAAATGAAGAGATCCAATTGCAAATCTAGAGTGTTTTGTTAAACATAAAGCTCACCACAGAAATATTTAAATGCAGGAAATTCTAAATAATTTTACCTTGGCTGTGATGTTGACCTCTCCCTGAACCTCTGTTTCCTTAATTCTAATGAAGGTCACTAAAGCCATGCAGCCCAATTTAAATATGAGTTCCATTCAATATTGTGCCCCACACTGGGGTGAAACCAACCCCCTGACATTTAAGCAACGCTTATGAAAGCCTAGACATATATACCTAGTGACTGGTGTTAAGTGGTGTGAAACCCAAAGGATCTAGGCAGGTTTTGGCCCTTTGAAGCTGACAGGCCCACTCCCTCCTGGCATGCCATGACTCCACTTTCTGATTTATAGGTAATTTATTCAACTGAATAATTAAGGGCCAGTCGGCAGCAGAGAGCATGAATAGCAATAAGCTTGAAGAAATAGTTACTTTCCTTCTGCTGGTAAAGATGGTTTGCCCAGAGCAAACGTGTGTTTGAAAAATTATGATTAAAAATGGGTTCCCCTGCTTTTTTAAGTCTGTTTGATCCACAAGATGCTGGAGAAAACCCTTTAAGTGGTAAAATTTAATTGCTGTTACCAGGATCACGGCAAATTTGTTCACTCTAATCAATCAGTTTCAAAATCTGATAGGGTTGATATTGCTTTTTTATTTTACACGGAGACATTGAGTGTCATTGTCAGGAGAGACCTGTTTTAAGCAAACACATAAAATAATGTTTTTAAACAGACAGTAGTCTATACCGTGCATACAACAAATAAACCTCAAAAACAGCAGGAGACACTAGCAATAAAACATTAAGTAGCGAAAAAAATATTTAGAGATGCTAGAGATGTTTTTTCTTAAAATGTATTTAAAATACTACATTTCTGAGAAAGACGCAATTAGATTTTGGCATGTTTCAAGCAGAAACTTGGGGCACAAAATACCCTTGGGGCTTAAGAGGCTAATCTTAAGAAGCCATATATTTGCATGTGTACCATGTTTCCAGATCTCTGAACTTCAAAACTTGGAAGATGGAGAAAATGTTCAAAAGTTCATCTTTTTAAAATGAAATAATAAAATGAATATAAAAAATTTAACTTTTTTACTCTGATCAAAAATGACATGGCAAAGACCATAAGGATTATTTATACCACTATTCCACACAGACCATTATTAAAACAAATTGCCAAGAATTGTTAAATTGTAGCATTTGCGAGGATTTGTGGAACTTTGAAAATTTTGTGGAAATTTTCAGGTCCAATTTGTGACGCCCTAAGATTCAGTTATGACATTGGTATGGTAGATAACGATACAGGGTAAGAATTGTCAAAATTTGCAAGAATATTGTCAAGAATACAATACTGCTTGCAAGAATCTATTAAGAAAACTGAATAAATGTTAAGAATCAGTTAACAATAGGCCAAATGCATGTAGGAATCAGGCGCGATTAAATTTAAATTGGTTACTATTCTTGACACTTCATGGGTTTTTTGATCAAGATATAAAATAAGGTCCTCATTCCTGCTTGGGCATTAGTTCCAAGATGGATGTTCAACGTAGAACAGCTGTAGTATGGGCCCTGAAACTGGAGTATAGCTAGAACAGGGGTCTGCAACCCTTACAATCCTAAGAGCCATTTTTGCCCTCAGTTCAGTCAAATAAAGCCTGTCTTAAATTTTACGTGACCTTTTGAAAAAAGACAACTTCTAATTTTATATAAATAGGCACTTCAGGAAATTCGCTGAAGTTTTTAAAGAAACATATTTTTTTTCTTTTCTTTTTAGGTTTTAACATAAATTAAACATAAAACATTTGCAAAAGAGGATGGATACATGTTATTTGTTTCCAACCTGATGACAAAAAAACAAATCTAGAAAAGTATTGCTGTTACTTCTAGTATCATACTTTGAGAAAACGGAATGCAATTATTTCATGAAAAAGACAGGAAAACTGCTAAAACTAGTATTTGTTACTATATCTATATTTAAAAACATCAGTTGGCTCTTTAATAGTTTTAGCCAAATGTATTAAGAGCCATTGTAGAAGGTCCAAAGAGCCACTTGTGGCTTCGAAGCCCCAGGTTGCAGACCTGAGCAAGAAGAATACTGCTTCAAAGAGGAAGAAGAAGAGTGCCCCCATGGTGGGTTAGACACCAGCTAGAAGGCTAGAATATGGCCACTATAACAGACTGATGCAGGAGCTGAGGGTGGAAGATGAGAATGCCTTGGGTTTGTGGTCTAGACACTGCTTTACGAATCCCCAATTGATTTAGGAATACAAAGGAATGCCTACGAATCAATCATAAGTCAGTTACAATACCTAAGAATGAGCAACGTATATGTTGATTGAAGATTTTCTTGATTCAGGTGTTCTGCACCAAAACTTTGAACAGCTCAAAACGTTTTCCACTCATTTGAGAAGGCTAATCTCAGAATCAGCAAAATTTTCAATTCTTGGCGAATAATGTTTTTCGCGATCTGTGTGGAATATTGGTCTTACCCATGGAAGAGTATCTGCCAACAATTACAAAATTCAAGGTCGAATATGGTTATATTTGACCTGATCTTATTAGAACGTCAGAGGATCACCATAGACAGTTTATCCCCACGCTAGTAATGAAAACTGTCTCTATATTTGAGTCATATCAGAATACCAAAAATAATTAATCTGTCAAGGCAATAATGCGACTAAAGTTAAGGAAACAGCTGCCTGCAGATGTCTTTACCAAAACTGCATCTGTCCAGTGATAGATGTCCAGGACCATTGTAACTGGTTATTCCTGAGGCAAAAAACCCCCCAAAAAAATGCATGTGGAGTGGAGGTTTGCTGGTTAGTATAAATAATCACAAAACTGTAGTTATGAATAAATCAATTCTAAATACCAATAGTACAATTATCTGGAAGGTTTGAAAAACATGTTGTGTCAGTTTTAGACAAACACAAACACAGGCTATTGTTTCTGTTTCTTTGTAATTGGGGCCTCTGCAATAAGTTGGGGTCAGTAACATAATGGAGGCCAGAGTCCATTAAAACATGTACACAATTAGGTGGGAAGCAAACACTGCCGGTGGCTTCTAACCCCACTCCATTATTGTACAAATGGAATAACTTTACAATCTCTCAGTCTCAAATTCAGCAACTTGTCTTTGTTCCGCGCACACCTAACCACCATGCATAACAATCCACTTACGCTCTCTACTGAGTCAGGGTAATGATATATATAAGATACCTATTTGTGTTGAAGAAGAATAAACTGCTTTAAAGATCCTCTCTTCAGCTACCTTTACAAGACCATTTAACACACCTAAACTGCCAAAGTGAAACCATCACAACCGCTGCCTGAATAACCAAATTATTATCAGTTTAGTTTGAAAACACAACTAAAATTTAATTTGTGGTTTGACAGAAGCTCACACAGCAACCACCACTGGGCCAAGTGTGAAACTCATACCATCTGTTTTTGAACTAGATCATGCAAGCAGCACACTGTCCACTGTGTCATTCTGCAACACGAATTTGGTACTTGGGTTGAATCAATAACTCCTAGCTTCAAGCACTCCAAGCTTTTTTTTAGGTGTGCTGATTTTCTGTTGCTTATGGAGCCATAAAGCCAGCCTGCAAATACACAACCCTTAGACCCAAATCAAAGGTCTTGTATTCACAGGTCATTTTGTAAACATGTTTGTGTAATTACTGGAGGCTAATTTGAAAATCACAGGTGTTTTGGTTTTGCTCTATTGATTACTGCTTTTCTGACTCAGGGTAAGTGAGGACGAGTGTATTCACCATGGCTACTGTGAGCGTCCACTTCAAATTTTGCATGTTTAGACAGATGCGCCAAAGCCTTGTTTGTTTGTTTGTTTGTTTTTGTGCTCTACTTGTGAGCAGAAATGATACACCTCATAAGGTGAAATACATTTTTTGAATCATGGCATTTCAAGTGATATTGCAGAGGTTTGTTACTTTCAGTTGCATACAGCATTCTAACAAAGTAGAAAGAATGCACAAATGATTTTATTTGCCTCTGGATATTAAGCAAACATGTAACATAAGTTCAAGGCAGCTTTAAAAGCACAAAGCTTTGTAAAGCTGAGAGATCTTACTCTGTGAATAAGCATTACTACCAGCATACCTAAGTATTACGTTATGTTATGTAAAATAATTTAAAGAGGTGCCAACAATGAGAAAAAAAGAAAAAATTGCAAACCCGAATATTGATTTTTAGAGTATCAATGTGATCCAGTATCATGTTTGACAATACATAACAGTCACATCCTCTACACTGCTAATTTTACCCAAAGTTGAACATATTTTTCAAATTCTACTCTGCTTGAAAAGATTCAACTGTGAAAGTGAAATTATTTGGCTGTCAGGTCTCATGCAATGTGACATCCTGGCATTTTGAGATTAATGAGTTTCTGTGTCATTTACAGAGTCTCATAGACATATTGGATTTTCACAGGATGATAATGTTCTGCAGATTGAATTTACATTTGGAAGTAATCTTTCGGTATAATTTACTTTTTCTCAGTTTAGAAAATAGTAATATCTGACTATGCATTTCATCCTGCATTGTGTTAGTTTTATCCGATGATGAGTTGCCCAACTTGTGTACACTTTTACACTACAAAACACATCTATCAATCAGAATCTCAGTATATTACTGTCTCTTAAATATTCTAACAAAACGTACAAATAAGTATAAGGCTTGCATATAATATACAGTGCGCACAAACAGATGAACATGCAATTGTTTTTTGTTGCCCGGACCACCAACAGGAAAGTACAAAAACTGTGTCTCTGGAGTGCTTTGCTCCTTTTCCATCTTCTAACTGCATTAAAGTTTTTAAGCGTTTTTATAATTTTCTTTTTTTATAAAGAAACCCATCATTGTGTTGTACAATTTACAATGTATGGAAATACATTTAGCAGCATAAAAGGTTCCTAACTTAAAGACCTTATGTCACCATTATAAACCTCTTTCAATATTTGGCGTATTTCTGACTAAAGAATACAATTTTGAGCCCAGCTAAACAGTAATTGCTATGGTTTAGAAGAAATATGAACAAATATAAGAATATAATAAAACAGAAGTAAAAAACTCTCAAAGGTTGCTACAGAGGGCAGCTTGATGTGAGCATTGGAGCTAGGCTGTATCTACAGAAGTATTGTGGCTTTCTGCTAAAAAGTAAGCAATAGGGCGACCTACAACCAGGATACTGCAAGGATTTTTTTCTTTGGGAGACTGGGAGCCATTAAGAGGATGTTATTGCTGTTGCCTGGACTCTAGTAGGTGTATGACCAACAAGACTGGGAAGATTGAGCTGACTGAGCAACTGTTGGAAAAATGTATAAAAATTATCATTGTCCAGAGTCCATTATCATTAAACAAGGTTTATGTTTGAAGTTCTACTCTAGTGAAGATGATTTCTGTGATTGATTTTAGTGTGGAAAAATGGTTTGTGGAAAGTTAAGGAATGTGGTCTGGAGTGGATCAATCCCTGGACATGACAAACTTATACCATATATGGGAATGACCACTCTTCTAAGTTGAAATCTCTGTAAGAATTGGCTGAAACAATTTCCGCTTTTTGCTTGTTGGAAGGTGAGTTGTAAATAAAAGGCTGGTGCAAGGATTTTCCCTTTGTGAGAAGGAAGTCAGTGTGCTACAGAGGACTGTCTCTCCCTTGCAAGTCAAACTTACTTGGTTCACCTTGTGTTTTATTTTACACTTGTCTGTATTTATCAGCTTTCCAACTCTAATAGCAACCGAATAAGCAATTTTAAATAAATCTACTGAATAACACAGCCATTAGCAAGCCATTTAAGCAAGCCATCTTTTTTCCTACTAATAGGCCTCTGTGTCACTCTCACCTTTGTTCATTTACTTTTTGTGTATCTGCTTAATGTGTATTTGTGTCACTTCTCTGAGCTAAACAGGACTCAAAACAGGAAGCAGAGTGTTGCTCCTTAAGCATCAGTAGATGTGACAGATACTGATTGGACCATTTGTTTGCTACTACATACCCCAGTATGGAATTTATAAGTAGATCTCAGGATATGGTATTCTTTTGTTCCCTCTAGTTTTTCTGTTTACTTTAGCTTTGTCCTGGTTCCTTGATTCTTGTTGTTTTCAGTTCTTATTTAGAGTATTGTTTTGTTGTCATGTTTCCCCTCTGGATTTATGTTATGGTTTAGCTTTCGTGTTTCGTTTTGTTTTATAGCCTTGTCACCTTAGCAACTATTCACAATCCCTCAGTTCTCTACAACCTGGTCCACACCTGAATTCCATCTCCCCCGATTTCCTACCTCTCATTCTCATTGGTCCATACTCCACTTCCCTCTGTTCATAAGCTCTCTGTTTTCCTTTGTTCCTCGCTGGTTCCTTCCGTTCACAATCCCGTTCACTGATCTCGACTATGTTCTGAGTTTAACTATGATCCTGCAGAGTCAAATTTTGTAAGTCTTTGAATATTGATTTATTGTTTTGTACTGGCAGTGCTTTTGCTACGTTCTTGCTACGTTTGGGAAACTTTTGGATTATTCTTAAAATAAAGAATAAGACTCCGTTAAACATGCTGCTGCCAAGCTCTTGTCTGCGCTTTGGTCAAACTAAACCTCAGAACCTGACAGTAGGAGCCAGCCAACCAGACCAAATGGACAATGGTATTATTACTCTGTGAGAGTACCTTAGACGAGCTGCCTTAGAAGAGCTCACATCAGGCTGCAGAGGAGAGGAAGCAGCGGTCACCATTTTGGGGCACCAGGCTAGACTTTCCCCTTCCTGGTACTGGTCCGCTGCGCCACAGACCATCTCCTCGTCCCCAGAGTAAGCCACTGGCTCCAGCATGCACTTCCTCCTGGTTTACGGAGTTCAGCACAGCGCACTCTTCCTGCTCTGATCCTGCTCCGTCTCGTCGGAGACAACGCCGTCGCCGAGGCGCTTCTGTCCCATTTTCGGGCTGTGCCAACGCCTCCTCATCTCTCCCGGAAGGTTGAACCACCAGCTCTCGCCTTTCACCTGCCTCTCCGGGGTTCCTTCTCGACGCCTCTGCTCCTGCTTCTACAGAGGGTCGGCTCCACACCCCAGTTACAACAGCAGATTTGCCTCGGCTCTCATCTGCAGCAGCTCCGGCCAAGCTCGTCACGCCCACAACAGCTTCGCCTCAGGACCCTCAGCATGCAGCCAAGCTTCAGGACCCTCAGCATGCAGCCAAGCTTCAGGACCCTCAGCATGCAGTCAAGCTTCAGGACTCACAGCATGCAGCCAGGTTTCAGGACCCACATCATGCACCCAAGTCTACTGAGCCACAGCCGGCCGCCGCCGGGTCGCCACGCCATGTTCTGGAAGAGCCCGTGGACGGGCTGCCTCCACTTCCTCTCCTAGTTCCGGAGGAGCCCGAGGGCGGGCTGCCTCCACTTCCTCGTCATGTTCCGGAGGACCTGGTCGTGCCTCCACGAGCACCTTCTTGGTTTCCTCGGGGGGGAGCTCACGGAACTCATGTCTGTCTCCAGACCTGACACACCACAGCCTGACTCAGGGCCTGACACACCACAGCCTGAGTTTTCGACTGACCGTGATCCTGGCATGACTGACTTTTTGCCTGTGACGCCAGACTCTACAACTGACTATGCAACTGACTGTGTACCTGACGACGTGCCTGACTATGTGCCTGATTATGCACCCGACCATGCGACTAACTATGTCTACGCTATGCCTGGGTCCGAACCGGACGCCAGGGCCAAGTCTTCTGAGTTTCAGCCCGGGCCAAGCGGGACGCCAGCTCCAAGTCTTCTGAGTTTCAGCCTGTGCTAGTCACGGATTGCCCATAATGAATACCATGTTCAAGCATAAGGGTGTTCATCTATGCACTTGGTACCAGAACACCCTAGGCAGGAGGTCGATGATCGACTTTGTTGTTGTGTCGTCAGACCTTCGGCTGCATGTTTTGGACACTCAGGTGAAGAGAGGGGCTGAGCTGTCTGTTGGAATAATTGTATATAGATTTATGTTATATTTCCTCTCTTGTTGTTAATTCTGCTATTTGACCTTTATAACCTTTCATGTTGTATGTGTAAGTAAACATGTAATGAGTTGTTTGCAGGCAAGGAGGAAAGGTGGAGCCAGGGTGATGCAGTCACAGTTGAGGACATCACAAAGATAATGGCTGATTGTGCTGAACAAAAGATGCACATATCTTAAGATTATGGAGACTGTGCAAGTGTGTTTGTACAAGATAATGGTGTGCATGACCTATGTCACGTTGCTGTTGTTTTCCCCCACCCTTCAGAAGCAGCAACGCTTATTGTAACTAGGGACCACCCTAAAGATAATAAAAAGAGGATTCGGACAGATGTTTTATTTGTGTTTATTTTTTTATTGTTTGAGACGCTGGAGGCTGTTGATACACCTTGTCACAGAGGTTCATGGCATGACACGTTTTTTCTGTGTAATCTTAGAAAATATTTTACTCTTTTTAACAGCAGAACAAATATTGGAGATTACTCGTACTCGTCGTCTTCCGCTTTATCCGGGACCAGGTTGCGGGGGCATCAGACTCAGCAGAGACGCCCAGACGTCCTTCTCCCCAGACACCTCCTCCAGCTCCTCCGGGGGAGGCCCAAGGCGTTCCCAGGCCAGCTGAGAGACATAGTCCCTCCAGCGTGTCCTGGGCCATCCCCTGGGCCTCCTCCCGGTGGGACGTGCCTGGAACACCTCCCGAGGAAGGC
>JAHUTJ010018542.1:0-14347 GCA_036250325.1 Characodon lateralis
GGCAGCTGTTCAAAGCACTCCAAAGCTGCCTGGGATGTTTGAAGGGATCTTTAGAGCTCTCAGCACTCAGACTGAGATGTTAAGAGAGCAGAATCGCAAGCTGGACGTGATCCTTGAACAGTATCGCAGGCTGGCTGCGTTTCCTGGACTCAAAGGTGATATGATTTAATCTTGGAGAAAGTTGTTTGCTCAGGATCTACTGAAAGCACCAGAAATTTGGCTATTTGGCATTCTCAAAATTTTGGCATTTTGAGAATGCCAGTAAGACTTTGAAGGCAGGCGGAAAATCACAGCCGGCCTGAACCAAAACATTTATTGTTTGTCTAATTCAGGCGTCCCGACATGGCCTTCACAGGCTTCTTATCAAAACATTTCTCCTAGATGTTCTGTAAACATGACGCTCTGCCCCAGCAACCCCCCTCATCTGTGAACTGAACTGTATGGCCGTTTGATAAAACTTCCATCTCTTTTTCAAGGACAATGGCAACTTCGTCAGAGTTGACATTCTAATTCTTTGCACACATGATCATACTTAAATATTGGCACCCTCACGAGTCCACCATGCCCCTGCAAAATCTTTGCTTATGTGTGTTGCTTTCCCATGCTCCTTATTTTTTTTACTTAAATGTGGATTTCATTTCTTAATTTCTTCTCCTTTTCATAGATTTTTAGATTTACCAGTGAAAGGAAAATAACACTAGTTTCTTAAAAATTTTAACAAAAGTTGTTTTTACACCAGTGACTCAGCTTCCTTAGTTAGAACTCAGTGATTGCTTAGTTAAATTTCAATGGATGCAAATGACTGTTATTATTGGACTACAACTGCATTTATACCAGTGAACCCAAGGATCGTTCTCTCTCAGCACAAGATGCTTTCCCCTACATAGAGGACGTAATGATATAATTACCTCTTTAGAAAGATTGGTTTAGAACCAGCTCTTACCAGTAAAACCCAAAGGATTATTAATGTTTTCTGTATCATTGTAATGTTGGCCAGAGATTTTTAGATTTCTCAGAAGGATTCATAGATTTTTTGATTTCTTAGAAGGATTGTAGTATCATTTGATTTGTCTTTCTGTGTCTGTGTCTGTGTTTATTTTCTTAGTGATTGCATTGTAATTGTATGTACAGCGCTTTGAGTGTCTCGTTACTGAAAAGCGCTATATAAATAAACTTACCTTACCTTACCTTTGGGGATTTAATTTTTTGTTTTTATCCTTTGTTTATCCTTTGTTAATAATGACATGATGGAATCTGTAGCCTGGCTGATTTTGTACAGTTGAGGTTGGATTTCTTTGAAAACCTGGTAGTGACCAGATCATTTATACATTTACACCCTAGAATTGACAGAGTTGTTTATGTTTTCACCATAACTGCTTATCCATAAACTGAAAGCTAGATAATTCATTCGGCTAACTGAAAAGCAAAGGTTACATCTTGGGTTTTATTATGTGAAGATCTAGATTTTTAAAATGAAGCTTTCAAAATTGTTATCAGTTCCTTTCAGTATGCATCTGTTTTAGAGTCTGTGTGTCATTTAATTTTAGTATAAATCCAGTTGTACTCTGGAGGAACTGCAAAGATCCATAGCTCTGGTGGGAATCTGTTGACAAGACAAGTATTAGTTATGCCCTCCACAAATCTGGTCTTTTATAAAAACAGCACTAAGAAGAAAGCCATTGTTGAATGAAGGCTATAAGAAGTTCTGTTTGTAAGTTGACACAAGTCATATAGAGGACGCAGCAAACCTGTGAAAGTGTCATGGTTGTAGATAGCTTCGAGGAGGAGAATGGGTTAGCATTCTTTCCAGAATCCTTATGATGATGTCAGGAGAAGCAGGATTAAGTTATGAAAACAATGCCATTCTATGGCTGAACTGCAAACCCAACAAGTCATGGTCGTCCACTTAAACTGACTGGTAAAGCATAGAGCATTAATCAGAAAAGCAGCCAAGGGGCCTGTGGGAACTCTGGAGGAGCTGCAGAGATCCATTTCCGTATATTACACATAACTTTTTATGATCTATTACACAAAATCCCAGTAAAAGAAATTTGTATTTGTAACATATGCAAAAGGTCATGTGGAATGAGTACTTTTGCAAGGGACTGTGAAAAGTAACCACTGCAACCGTTAATCAGCCAAGTTAACTTTAAAAGGAAGAAATCTAATTGCTACCCTGAAACACAGACCTCAAATTACACTCCTCTGTCATTTTTATTTAATATTTTCTGTAATTTTGTTCAAAAGCCTCCCAGTGTGTTTTTCCTTTTGAAAAGTTTTTTTTTTCCATCTGCTGTTCACCCCCAGACCTATTAAATATTCATATGAGCTCCTATCGTTATCGAGTGCAAGCATATTGCGCTGTAACAGCGTATTAAATGGGGACACTGGCGTAACAGTTGGAGCTTCTTCCTCAGCATGATACAGATCACAGTACAAAGCCCTGCAACATACTACCATCAAGGTGAAGGTGAGAAAATACTTCAGGATCATAAAGGAGAAACAGCTCAGCCTTATTCTACTGCGTGAATAGCTTCACTTTTCAGTCACACAACATTTCAGCATGACTTTGAAGAAGTGATAATGAAATATTTTAATATTGTGCTTTACATAAATCACAATGAAAGAAAAAATAAATAAATTCTGTGAAACCTTTTAAACTTATAATATTAAGAATAATCACTTTTGAGCATATTGTACAATATTGTTCTGAAGCTTTTTTATGCAGTTGCTTTGTTGAGCTACAAAAACTGACGTTTTTCTTTCCTTTGGTTGCATAAACTGTCATGTTATTGGAAAATGTAAGGTGCTGTTCTAAAGGGAACATTTTATTGTTCAAGTTGTTATCTTTCATCATTGGCAAATATTTGCTCCTTTGTATTATGCTTTAAATATTAATACATTCAGCAAAATTAGATGGTAGGTTAAGAATGCTCAGCGAGGACTTAAAAGTTGTGGTGTGGTAACTTACGGCACTAGTGCACCATAAACTAAAACTGTTTTTAATTTTCAACTGAAATGCTCAGGGTGTTTTTAACTCTTTGACAACACGGACTCGGGGCGCTGGAGAAGTCAGGACGTGCATTCCAAAGAGATTGTCAATATGTTTCTCAAATATAGAAATAATACTGTCGGGTTTGATGGGTTGTTTGCTAGACGAAACTGCAGACATGAACCTGAGGGCAGCATGTTGAAAAGTAGAATGATTTAATGATAAATAAAACAGCAAACACACAGTGAATCAGGCGTTGAAATGGAGCATGAGGCGAGGAGCTGAGTAACAGAGTTCACGCAGCAGAACGGAAGAAATCAGAAAAATAGCAAAAAAACAAAACATCTTATATAGAAAGAGAGAGTGAAGAGAAAGGCAAAGCAAGCAGGTGACGGTTATCAGGTAGAGATGAGAAACAGCTGAGACCAATGAAGAGAGAGAAGAATAATGAGCAGAATCAGACAGAGAAATCTAACAGAGAATATCTATACACAACAAAGAACAAGAATAAGAAATAAGTAAACAACAGGATGAACTAGAATGGCAACACTAAGAAAATAGATCAGGCAAAATAAAAGAACAAGAAACTGAAAAACACCTGACACAACAGGTTCATGACAAATACGATAAATTATTTGTTTTCTTACATCAAACACTGCTCTATCACATATAATAGCCTTTTCCCAAGTTATGCAGTTTATAAAATTATATACAGTAAGAATATAACTGCATTGTATTAACAGTTTCAGGGACGTTTGTGATTAAATGTCCACTCCTTGTGGACATATAACACTATTGTTATTGAGATCAGAAGGCAAATACAGGGTCAAGAATCAAACATTATGCATGAACTGGGAAAAAAAACTTAAATTAATCAATAAATTAATCAATTACAAAAATTAACTCCGATTTAACTGACATTTACATAGAGCCTGCCTGAAAAAAGAATGTGGTTCTGAGCAAAACAACGGATGAAAATTGGCTGATTCAGAGGATGACAATACAATTCAGACGATTATGAACAAAAAGACTGTCAAAGGACAAGCTGATGTCAAACATGTCAGAGTATTCAGCTGCTTCTCACAATACAAACAAGCCTGTAGCAGCTGCAACACTGGCCAGAGGTTTGAAAGATAAAGATGGCTCAGTTTTTCAACATATTTTTCAACATCATTTCTAGACTAATTTGCTGATTAGAGAAGTTTTTTAGTTCATTTCATATGTACTTTTCCATTGGTGGAAGAAGGCAACTCTTTGGAAACAAGGTGGGAACCAAAGGATTGACATGAGGTAAGCTCTAGGTATGTAACTCCAACCTTAGGGAGATCAGCAAGACATGCCGGGAGGCCAGGGAGGGAAAGTGAGAGAGGAAATCAAAACGTTTAGCCCCCCAGGGTCACCACAGGCAAAAATAACTCATTCTGCCCCATTCATAATGGTCAACCTCATGTAAACATAATCTTTGACACATAAACATTCATCCACTTTATTAAACTCAATTTCAGAGTATCTAATTGTGCATGAACAATGGATGGAGGTTAGGGGGAGATATTGTTATTGCAGCTTACATTGCTCATGTGAATTGAACGCAGAGAAAAAAAGGGTCAGCTCTCCCCTGACCCTTCACCACTGGATTTTGGCAGACTGCCAAAGTTGAATATTAAGAGAAACTTTGGAATCAAATAAATTTAAGCAATGATCAGAAGTAAAATATTGACTTCGATTTATAGAGAAACATTGACCATGGATAAAGTTTCCCAATTGTTCAATAAATTTTCCACATTAGCAGAGATCACAGGTTTGCCTAAGGTGCAGACAGAATCATTAAACATGCATCTCTAAACGTTTATAGACATCCATGGGCTTTTTCTGTCCAGTGCCTATATAGATAGTCAGTCTGTCAGACTTAAAACCAGCCATATTGGCAAAACCAGTTGGACACCCTCTCTATGCTAGGTCTTAAATCTGTATTCACAACACCATCTGGTGCCTGTATCAGAGTCCATTTCCTGCCTATATGTTGGCTGATGGTCTGATGCTGCAATGTCAGCTTGTTGTGTAAACACCTCGACAAGCAGGCAAAGGCTTTTCTTTGCTCGATGTAATGCCAAACCCTTATATAGAAATTCACAATTTATTCTCATAGATTCTCATGTGTGCAGTGAGCACTGATGGTGTTTCCAACTGTTATCATTTTACCCCTTCCTGCCCATTCTTAGACCAAACCTTACAGTTTTTGTGCTTAGAAAGTTTTATTTCTATGAAGTCTGGTTGAAGGTAGAAGTGAAACAGTTCCTTCCATGTCTTTTTGGAATTTTCTTGCAAAAAGATATTCTTGAGGGGCAGGCATGAGCTGGACATTCAAATGCATTCACATATATAAATATCTCTGGCATCCTTTGTGATATTTATAAGAAAAAAACAGACACACTCATGCCCAATTTGAAGTGTGTGTTTTGCATTATTGTCAAAATATCCTGAAAAAGCTAAAAGTAAGAGAGTAAAAATAAGATAATCTTATGATGCTGATATTTACAGGTGTATTATGCTTCACATGAAAGTCAGTTATCCCTAATATGCATAAAAATTAAGGAAAATAGTATCGTGATATGTAAGGCTTTCCAAATCAGGATTTTTGCCCCAGACACCAACCCTAGTTTAGTCATCTACTGATACCAAGTATAACAGTCCATTTATTCCTGAAAATCAGGAGCTATATTTCTCAGTTTCAAAGCACAAGCTACATTTCTTCAGAATTACATGGGCCACATTAGTATTGTGATTATGCCCCATTAAACTCACCAGTGATATTCTGGATGATGTTCCTTCTTGACAGCAACAGATGCTTGTTATTCCTAAGGATTTAACTAGAGCTCTAGTCTTTAATACAACTTGTTGTACTCAGGCTGACAATGATTTCATTCAGAGCAGTTTGATGATGTATTAACCTAAAAACCTCTGCAATGTGCAGTCAGGTCATTGTATCACACATGGTAAGATGGGAACACATATCTATTGTAGGCTTGGTAACAACTTGCATTACTTATAAACATATTTATCTAACAACTAATTAATTGCAAAAAAAAGTTTTGTATTAATATAAGTATAAATGTAGTCTCTTTACCACAGCTCCTTCTGGCTATCAGTAAGATGCCGAGAGCAACAGGTAGGAGGAGGTGCAGGTGTGGCCGTGACAGCAAGAGAAGGGATTTCAGCCTGCATGTCACAGCCATCAGGATGAAAAGCTGAAAGAGATCGCAAGAAAAAGCGAGGTCTGAGGATCTCTGCTTCAACTGTCGCCTGCATAAACACATTCTGGGGGGAAGATGGATGGCACTGCATCAAAGATAATTGGAAATTAGATTTGTACAGAAATGTAATCTTGATGCCTTGGATTTCATATTGGAGGGAAATGATTTTAGGCATAATTGAACGAACTCCAGTAAATGACATGTTTTTGTAATGATTCACATTTTCCACTGACTGGGACCAGTATTGATGTTTGTTAAACCGCACAGCTTCAGACTGTGTGGCAGGAAGTTACTTAAGCACTGTGGTAAATAGGTCAATCATCGGAGAAACTTGTGTGCATGAGAATTGTATATTGACAAAGCACATCAATTATTCAGACACCCCACAGTGAAGGGGTAGTCATTTATTAGAGGCTTGATTCCTGCAGGGCTTTGATTAGACTTTGAAAGGGCAGCAAGAGTCACCCCGCTTGGGTTCCATGCCACCAGTTTTTTCATGACAACAACTTGGCTGCATCATCAGGAATGTCTGCACATTTCAAAGAGGTTAGATATGAAGGTTAAAGCTTTGCTTGTTTTATAGTTTTCCTCTTCTAATGGTCTAGTTTATTTTTTGTCAGTTTCCCTGTAAAACATTCTTAAAACGTGTTGAGAAAGATGAGGTTAGGTTGGCAACATCACAGGTTTGGTCATTTGGACATTACTTAATTAACACATTAAAAAGAAATACATAATAAAGAAATCATAATCTTTTTCCACATATTTCTTAAGCAAAATTTAATGTCTTTATTGGGATTTTAGGTGACAGACCGACATAATGCATGATTGTAAATTGAATGAAAAGAGAACATTTGAAAAATATTGTGTTCACACGTATAAAGTCCCCCCTAAATGATTTGCGCACAATGTTAAATACACAGATGCGTACGGCGCTATCTGTCCATCTTCTGCATTCAGTTTGTACGTCTTTTAGCCTGTCATCACGGAACATGCAGAACCCAACACAATCATTATGAAGAAGAAACGAAGAAGACATTGACAGAATGGCTGAATTATTCCACCCAAATTTTACCCTAAATTTTGTGGTTTTACAGACCACCTCATTCTACTGCAATGGCTCTTTTCTTGTCTATTTTTGTCTCTTTGTGAGAATGTACAACATCAGGTTTTCTCAACCGTCACCATGTTTGGTGTTGTCTGAAACCTTTTCTGAATTTGCAAGCAAACTCAGAACTGCGCTCTAATAATAATATTTTCTAACAGCCATGCCAACTTTGACACAATGGAAACACGAGGGCAGTGACACTTGACAACGTTAGAAACACGTGACTCTGTTTCTGTGCGTCACTTACCTTCAGATGTCAGTTAATTAGTAAATAGAATCTGAATGAGTTATTTGTTTACAGGAAAAATCCAGTTGTTTCATGAAGGCCTCAGTGCTTTGTTAGAGAACATTAGTGAACAAACAGCATCATGAAAACCAAAGAACACAACAGACAGGTCAGGAAGACAATTAAAGCAGAGTTGAACTTTAAACATCTCTCAGAGCCTTGTTCAGTCCATTATCTGAACATGGAAACAGTATGGCACAGCAGCTCAGGTGGCACATGGCATGTTGACATGACACAAGTTTTCTAGGGGACACAGCAAACATGTGAAGGTGTTATCATTGCAGATATTTTACCAGTGCCTGGTTTAAATAAGATGTAACAACTTAAAATACATTAATGTGGAAGTCATAAGTCATATTCTCTGAAAAACTCTGTCCTGTCAGACAATTTTTTAATAACCTTTAAGTTTAATTTAACAGAGTACTACACACCTGAAAGAACATTTCAGTATAAACAGAGATGAGGACAATAATTTTGTTTCTTCCCCTTCACAAATTAATTCTTTGGTTCATAGTGTTTCTTCATCATTGCGTGATGCATTAGACAATGCAGCCCCCTTGAAAAAGAAGGTAATTATTCATTGAAGACTGGCTCCCTTGTTTAATTCAGAGCTGTGTACTTTAAAGCACATTGTCAGGAAATTGGAAAGAAAATGGCGTTCTACACACCTAGAGGACTCCTACTTAATCTGGAAAATAGTCTACTGTTGTATAAAAAGGCACTTCACCAAGCTAGAACAGCTTATTTCTCATCATTAACAGAAGAGAACAAGAATAATCCTAGGTTTCTCGTTAGTACAGTTGCTAAACTTACACAGAGTCATAGCTCTGTTGAGCCATCCATTCCCTTAGTTCTCTGCAGTCCTAACTTTATGGGATTCTTTTTAAATAAAATGTATTATATTAAAAATAAAATCTTTGGCATTCTCCCGAACATGATTACTTCATCCTCAGTAAGTCAGACAACATTGGACGTAACTGTAGAACCTAATCTGTGTTTGGACTGTTCTGATCCAGTAGAGCTTCCTGAGTTATCAAAAATATTAGCCTCATCTAAACCTTCAACTTGTATGTTAGACCCAATCCCAACAAAATTATTTAAGGAAGTGATATGATTAATCTATACTTAGTAAACAGATCAGTACCACAGGCCTTTATGGTAGCTGTAATTAAACATTTACTTAAGAAACCTTCACTTGATCAAAAGGATATTATATTATTTGGTACACTGCTGATTTTGCAGGTTTTCCCACCTGCAAAGCATGTAGAAGTCTTAAATTTTTATCATAGGTACTCTTTAACTGTGAGTGACGGAATATAAAACAAAGATCTGTTTAGATGTGTTTCTCTCCTAGATGAAGCCATTAAAGGAGCTCCTACTGCCTTTAATGTTTTTACTTTTCTTTCACATAGAAAGTACGCCCAGATCAGTGCTTCTGTGTTCTTTAATGTCCCTGCTCTGTAGTCTCTAAACCCAGTCAATAGTGGCAGATGGCTGCTCACACTGATCCCTGTTCTGGTTCTGCTGGAGGTATATTCCTTTTTAAGGGGAGTTTCCTTTTCCACTGTCGCTCCATGCATGCTCAGTATGAGAGAATGTCTGCAATGTCAACGACACATTGCTAGCGACTGTCCACTGGCGCTACATGCTTATCCAGGACTGGTGAATACCGCAAAGACACTGACTCAATGCAATCTGCTGGGTTTTCTTAGATAGAAAACTATTTAACCAATTTGAATAATAAACTAAGTTTGACTTCATTGTTTAAAAAGTAGGATCAATTGGAATATTATGTACTTGGCTTGGAATCTGTCTGATTTGACTGAACTGGCTTTGTGAAGTATCTTGAGATGACATGTGTTGTGAATTGGTAATATATAAATTAGCTGAATTGGAATGAAGTGAAAGTTCAAATAATGATATTGAAATCCTGGGTAGGTTGTGGTAAGTATGGCTTTGTCCGGTTTTCCAGTGTCATGATTTGAGGGTGTTTGGGTTCTAGTTATTCTTGTTTTCAGTTTACGTTTTGGATCTTGCTTCTGTTATTTTCCTGGCTGTGCTTTAGTTTCTTTTGTCCTGATTAGTTTGTATCCTTGAATTTCTGTTTTGCTCCAGTCATGTTTTGTTCGCTTTGCAATTAGCATCATTCGGTCCACCTGAACCTTTTTAATCAGTTTTGTTTTCCACCTGTACCATGCTCCATTTATACACATTTATTCTGTTCTTTCTTTGCAGAAACATTTTGGATCACGTCACTTTCTGTTCATTCCATGTCCTTCGCTCATGCCAAGCCATGATGCAAGCTACGTACTAGAATCAGTAAACTGGGTATGAACATAAAGCGAAGAAGGGCCACATGGCAGAACCTTAAATGCTGACAGCCTCACAGGCTAATGGCAGGCACCGCCATTACTGAATAGATTCAGTGGCTCATCAGGAGGAAGAAAACAACCTTCCAGATTCATAACTGGAAGAAAGTTCTCTGGTCAATTCAGACAAAAACAGAATTGCTGGGTCTACATGCAGAATTCTATCTGTGCCAGAAAAGTAACACAGAACATTACCCTGGACACATCCTCCCCTATTGTGGGGCAGTATTATGCTGTGAGGATACTTTTTCTCAGGAGAGACAGTGAATCTACTCAGAGCTGATGAAAAGGTGGATGGAGGTAAATACAGGGCAAAGAAATGGATTTCAAAATGTTATAAGTCAGCTTTCAGCCAAGACAGCAAGAACCAGCAAAGTTAAGAGAATCCTAAACAAAGCAAACCTACAACTTCTAATAGCAAAGTAACTGTCTCAGCAGCCTGTGTTAAAGCAAATGCTAAATTACTTTAAAACATCTAGGATCAGGGTGGTCTCTCACAGACTAATATTAGGGCAGGTTTTTCTTGCTTGGTTTTGCCATTTATTTTTGTGCTCATACATTCAGTACAGTGCATGTATTGAGACACATGAGATCATGCTCTCTTCTCTACAACAAACTAACCATGTTCAAGCCTCATAGGTCTCAAAGCCATGTTGAACTTCTGGGCAACCATGGTAGGCTCTTTGGGATGATATTTGATTTAACACTGTTACCATGGTCTGTGTACAGTTAAAAAGGCTGCCTCAAAACACTTCTAAGATTCATATTCATATTTTAAAGCTAAATGGAGAAATGTTGTAAACAGAAAACTGAGTTTTAGTTTTGTACTTAGAAATGTTGTGATTTTGTGTTTATAAAGCTTAAACTCATATTTCAGGATACCTAAAAATAACTTAACCAAATTTGTTGAATTGGTTGTTTGTTAAATGACAGCTTTCAACTTAAATGAAAGAACATGCCAGTTGATGCTGAATTTGGGAGCAAGGACACTGTCCTCTGCTGAAATCTGTCATAGCTTTGTATTCAATGTGTTCTTTCTTTCTGCCATTTCTTCTTCTTGCTGCCAGGTATTTGTTATTACCTCAATAAGCGTTTGTCAACAGCATCAGGGCTCCTCCCCAACACCGGCAGGAGGCAGATGGCTGCTCATCCTGGACCTGGTTCCCCTGAAGATTTCTCTCTGTAAAAACAATTTGTTCCTTTCTACTCTGCTGCGAATGAGGAAGTGAAGATTACATGTAATCTGCTTGCTTCCTTACATAGATAACAGGTGAAGGCAGTGAAAACATAAAAAAAAAAGTTTTCACTTAAACTAGTATTTGTTTTTTATGCCTCATTAAGTTCCCATGTGAGAGTAACTCTGATCCAGAACCTAACTTGTTTTGTTTTGCAGAAGCTGTTTCATCAAAAAAAAATAATTTTTATAAACCTTAAAATAACTGTCTTGATTGTTAGACTTCTGGGTCAACAACAGTATAACACAAATGTGAATGCAGTTTTAGGGATTATAAAACAGTAATTACATTAAAGTTTTAATGCTCCTAGAGTGGATCCAAGTGGTCAAGTCAGACAGAACACCGTGAGGTTCAACCATCACACATCTAAGGTTTTTGCATAGTGTAGTGTCAGAAGCAATGTTGTCACTAGCTGCACTTGTGCTGATTCTGCAACGGTGGTGCATATAGATATGCATGTGATATAGGAACTAATGCATCATTTTTTTATGGCCTAATCTCTTCCAACAGCATTGAAAGGAAAGCCTGATATGAAATGGTGTAAAGGGTGTATTTCTATTGCAGGTAAGAGTCTACCAGCTTATAACCTTTCCACAGGAGCCGGCTTCAAAACATTGACACAAACATTTCTCAAAATATGTGTTTTCTGTGCTGAAACTACACATTGACACCCAATTTAAAATTAAAATTGTTTCCACAGTTTTAAAAGAGTTTAAAATTATAGAAACAAAATTAAATTTTTTTTACTGAAAATATGAAAATGATTCCGGGCAGGGCTCTTTCTGCATGGAGTTTGCATGTGCTCCCCGTGCATGCGTGGGTTCTCACCGGGTACTCCGGCTTCCTCCCACAGTCCAAAGACATGCCTGTTAGGTTAATTGATCACTCTAAATTCCCCTTAGGTGTATGACTGAGTGTGTGCTTGGTTGTATGTGTGTTGCCCTGCGATGGACTGGTGACCTGTCCAGGGTGGACCCCGCCTCTCGCCCATAGACTGCTGGAGATAGGCACCAGCTTCCCGGTGACCCGCTATGGAATAAGCAGTATAGAAAATGACTGACTGACTGACATGATATGAAAATTAATAAGAATATAGAACATTCATGTACAAGTTGGTGAATAACGAAAACAGCTACCATTTACCAGTATTAACAATAGAAAAATAGCTTGTCTCAGCTCAAACAGACAGCTTCAGTTAGGTACTGCAGCAGCTAAAACAGTTATGCTGATTTATTACTTATAGTGATATGATTTCACATAAGGAAAAGGCCAAACTGACACTTTTTCTCTCAGAGCTTAACAACCTTGCTAGCAGATTTGTGACAAGTAGCTATTATGGAAGATTATCTATTCATGCCTTTGTGTATTGCCATCTTGATTACTGTACTTTTCTTTCTTTACTGTACTGGTTACCTGTGAAGTTCAAAATTGATTTCAAAATTGTTTGTTTTTAAATCTTTGAATGGTCTCGTCTCTGTGTATCGTTTTGAGCTTCTCACTCCTTACACTGCTTGTAGAACTTTAAGATCATCAAACTAACTGTTGCCCGCTCTTCCTAGAGCAGCGCTTGCAACAGAAGGTTGCTTTTATGGTCAGGGCTTCTCTTTCCACCTGATATCAGACAGGCTCCTTAAAAACTCCTTAAATAATTCCGCTTTTATTCACTTAGTTCGCTCTTGTTTTACACTGCTCCTGTATTTTATTACATACTTTTTTATTGCTTTTGTCTATGTTAAGCACTTTGTAACTTTGTTTTTAAAACATTCTATATAAATAAAGTTTATTATAATGTTTAAGATTATCTCTTTGTTCTGTTCCAGTCTCTTTATGTGTACTCATCAAGACGATGAATGTCATTCATTTTGGGTTTTACTGATGCATTTGAACTGTTGTATTTTCAGGAAGAAGAATGGCGCAACACACATCTACAATTTCTAAAAACACAAATAGAATGCACCAGTTAGAATTTATTGTGTGCCAGATTAAAATTAAACACTCAGGATAAAAAAAAACAACAACTTAATGCACATTCATATTCATAAATATTTTGTTTTACATACAATAATTCTTCTGTTTCTGCTTCACACAGATGGCTTCGACGGGCCTACAGTTTCAGTCCAAACAAAGCATCTTTACCAGAATAACTAGTTTTTAGAAACAGAGCTTGTACCATTGACCTTCTGGCTGTTGTTTTGCCGTTCAGCTTATATGAAATGCTTCTGCAGCTGCACTCGACTCATTTTAACGTTGTTTTAGTTCAAATGAAATGTGGCTCACATCTCTGGAACGTTCTGTGGGTCAATAAAACACTTCAACCCTATGTTCACTTCCTGCTATGTGACAACATTGTTTCTATGGGACAAACCTTGGAACAGAGTTGTTTGCAGTTTTTTTTATATGCCATAATGTAACAATTTCAAGAAGAAAAAAAAAAACAAAACTGGCTAACCCCATTTTACTCAATGGTTTCAAAATATGATGCAGCTCCCAAATGGGCCAAAAGTCCACTTCTGATAGGTAAAGCTCTGTGAGGTGCCATTTTATGTTTTCCATCTGGTTCTAATGTTACTCAAGCTGGAGAACTGTCTGAGTAGATTCTGTTGTAAATGTTGGTCGATTTTTTGGTGGTTTGCAATCTTTTCTTCACCCATTTTCCGCTTTTAATCTCCTCTCTTAAAACTTTAGTGTGAATTAGAGTCACGGAGTGACATTTTTGGACTCTGTTTGTGGCTTTGTGTTTGTTTACCTTTTGCTTAGATTTTTCTATTTTGGTTTTTGTATCATGTTTTCTTTTCTCCCTCTTCCGCCTCCTAGTGTTTTCTTCTTAAGTTCTTTTATGGTTGTTTTCTTACTTTGTATGGTTTATTATTATTGTTATTGTAATTATTATAGTTCTTGGTCTTCCCTGGATTCTCTAGTTTTATTTCTCTTTAGTATCTTTGTGTTTAATTGTGTTTTATTATTTGTTCCTTTGCACTCTTCTTGTTTACTAGTTTATTTTCTGTTTCCTTTCCAGTTATTTCAGTCAGTGTGGTTAGGTTGGTTTACTTTTGTATTCAGGTTTTCTTTATGGGGTCCCTGTTTGTTCTCAGGTTGTTATTGTTGTTCC
>JAHUTJ010018543.1:0-14344 GCA_036250325.1 Characodon lateralis
GCCAGTGACTGTCCACTGTCTCTACATGCTCATCCAGGAGGAGTGAATGCTGCAAGTCACTGACTCGATGCAATCTGCTGGGTTTCCTTAGACAGAAAAACTTTTTATCCAATTTGAATAAATAACTAACTCTGACTGCACTGTTCAATGGTTAGGACTAATTGGAATATATGTACCTGACTGTTGTGAAGTGCCTTGAGACATGTGTTGTGAATTGGTGCTATATAAATAAAAATGAATTGAATTGGATTACAAATGCTCTTTTTGCAGATGACATGCAAGGCTCACTCCCATTGATTTGTTTTTAAAATTACTTATATAAGTAGATTCCAGAGTCATTAATTAGACCAAATAAACAAGCAGAATTTTATGGAAAATTGGTATCTAATGGAATGCTGCTATTAAAAAACATTTTTTCTTAATAAGTCACAGAGTGTAAACAACATTAAATTTCAATGAAGAGCTGCAGTTAGCACAGAATATATTTATGTTAAATAAATATATTCCATCTTGACTTCTACACCCTGGCCAATGGCTTGCGGCTTGAAGCAAGCTGGGCTTGTAGGCTCGTAGAAAAGAATGATTACTCCATATTTAAATGAACGTAAGTTAAATAAATGTTCTAATCTTGCCAATTAACCTAACATACATGTTTTTGGATAAAGCAAGAGCTGCTGAAACCCAAGCATGCACAAAGAGAAAACATGCCTACCCCATAAAGAAAAAAGATTTGAACCCAGGACCTTATTTGCTCCAAGGCAACAGCGCTATCTAAAATCTTCCTGGATTTTGTTTGTTTTAGGCATAAAACAGAAGAAATTCAAAAACTGTAACCCATCAATGTATTATGCTTTTCAGATAACATAGGCCAAAAGTTTAATAAAATTATCAAGGAATTTGATTACATAAAATGAATGTCAACAGGATCGGTGTGATACCAGATAAAATACAAAACCAGTTCCAATGAAGTCAGGATGTTGTGCAAAATATTAGTAAAAACAGAACACAATTATTTGCAAGTCCTGTTCCACTTCCTATCTTTTTCCAAATATTCACAGATTTTAAATATGATGCTTGCATCACATTCCAAAATAGCTAGGGCAGGGGCAACAAAAGAGTGGGAATATTGAGCAATGCTCAAAAGACACCTGTTGGAATCATTCCATAGGTGAACATTTTAATTGGAAACAGGTGAGCGTCATGATTGGGTATCAAAGGAGCATCCTGGAAAGGCTCAATCGTTCACAAGCAAGGATGAGGTGAGGTTCACCACTTTGTGAACAACTGTGTGAGCAGATAGTCCAACAGTTTAAAAATGTTTCTCAAAATACAATTGCAAGAAATTTAGGGATTTCATCACCTACAGTCCATACTATGGTAAATAGTAAATGGCCTGCACTTGTATAGCGCTTTATCAAGTCCTCAGAGACCCCAAAGCGCTTTACATTACAATCGGTACTATCTATATGTTTTTCTGTCATTTGTTTATCCTCTAATGGCCATTGATTCTTCTTGTTTTCCTGCAGAGTAACACTGAGCAAATACTCTCAATAAACTGAAATGGAATCAAATTATATAAATTTTAATCATTACTAAAAACAAATAGGCAGTTTTTGTCTTTGTTCAGCATGTATCACGTAGAGCACAGGTGTCAAACTCCAGTCCTTGAGGGCCAGTGTTCTGCAACCTTTAGATGTGCCTCTGATTTACAAACCTGAATCTAATAATTAGGTCATTATCAGGATTCTGGAAAACTTGACTGTATACTGTGGAGGTAATTTGGACATTGATTTAGGTATGTCCTAAGTCCTCGAGGACTGGAGTTTGACATCCCTGACTTAGAGCAAGCTACAAAACTGGTTACAGCGGGTGGCACTGCACATCAAAAGTTTAAAAACCACTTCAAGACAAGACCGAACAGGGGAAAAAAGAAAAAAAAAAGGATCTATTATATATCATCATGAAGGATATCATTCATCAACATTTAAGATGGTAAGGTCAGAATTTGGCATAAACAACATGAAAGCATAGATACTTCTTGCCTTACATCAATGATTCACACTGGTGGTGGTATAAGGGTGTGGGGGAAACTTTCTTGGTACACTTTGGTCCCTTTAGTACCATTTGAGCATCATTTACTGTAAATGCCAAAGCCTACTTGAGTAATTTTGCACACAATATCCATCCCTTTATGACCATAGTGTGTCCATCTTCTGAATGGCTGCTTTCAGCAGGATAATGCTCCACATCCCAAAGCTCAAATAATCTCAAAATGGTTCCTTTCAATGTACTCAGTTGGCCTCCACCAGATCCTAAACCAATATGATCTGCATGTGAAAAATGTGAGTATAGCTGTCAGATGATTCTATTTGTACATCTGGGGAATATATATAAACAAATTCCAAATATTGTTCCTGGCACGGATTGGCGACCTATCCAGGGTGTACCCCTCCTCACCTGTTGCCCACCTTGAGACTGGCATGAGCCCTCCACTCTCAGCAAGAATAAGTAGGTATGGACAACAGATGGATGGATGGATGAATCAATAGATATTTAGACCTAATCCAGCACTCTTATTTGACTTCAGTATTTGGCAGTGCAATTAAAATACAAATATACTTGTGTGTTGTTGACTTGCTTGTTTATTGTCTTTTTTCAGAATCAGAATCAGCTTTATTGCCAAGTTCGTGCATACAAACAAGGAATTTGACTCCGGTACACTTTGCTCTTTTGTTCTGTTTTTGCATTACAGAATATACAAATTTACAATTTACAATTTTTCAAAATATTGGTAATGACTATCTGTCATTTGATTGAATAAGACCTTAATAGAAAGGTTTTTCATGTTTAAATAATGTAAGTCATCAAGTCTCCTTGAGATGTGCTTATGTTTTTCTGTTGTTTTTTTAGATTACTGCTTGAGGTCAGCTAGAAATCAGCACAGACTCTTTAAAGTTTTTTTATTTTTGAAAGTAGCAATTGTCCTATTGTAATATCAAAACAATATTTTTTTCCTTAATTTTCCCATTTGGTGCTTGAATTATGTTGCAAAATCTACTTATATTGAAAAACCTTCAATGATTTGGAGGGCTACTACGTGGAAAAAGTTAAAGCCGGAAAATGTTTTTAATGCATTATTTTCCTTGCTATTTCCTTTTTATATTATAATCTTCTTTTGCTATGTGCCACTAATAACCTACATTCTTGTACTACATTCTAGTATGTCTGAGTCAGGGAGCCAGTTCCCCACTTCCAAGAAAATAGTACAGCTGTCGATGACCACAAATACCAGTGTTAGCAGCCTTAGTGAAGACACCAATGCCCTGTAATTTTTCTCTTAAATTACCACCTGCCCATAGATGCCGCAACAACAAACTATTGCTCTGGGCATTTGGATTTTATTTTCTCGTCAAGGTCGTACTGCAGTGAAGTGAGCTTGTTTGGCCTGAGTTAAATTTAATACTCCTTATCAGTGGATACATGTGTCACAGAATTACTACTCCGACACATGACAGAAAACACCTGTTATTGATAATAAGAAAGAAAGAAGTTAGACACAGTGGACTGGCATGCAAATTTAAGCGCTCACTCTCACTCTTGCACTCTCTGTGCCTTTAATATTCCCTGTTATTAACTCGATTCCATCATGTTATTTCACTTCTACATCTCCATTTTTTCTTCACTAAAGTGCTTTCCTTTGTCTCTCCTTCGTTCCCTTTTATCTGCCTTAACCTTAGATCCCAGTAGCGTTTTTCTTGTTCTGGCTCCTTTGGTCTCTTCATTTGCTCTAAGCTTTATTTCACTTAGCTTGACCTGTGTGCTCATTTAACTATTGCTCTTGGGGTTTATATTCATGCAACATTTTTACTTTACTCATTAATTCTTTTTTTTTTTTTTTTGCTTGGTGGACTGGGTAAGTAAAACGACCCAGTTTTGGTAACTCCAGCAAACGTTACAGTTTGGGATCAGCCCCTTTATGTTGACTGGTGTTGAACTTGCAGGGGGTATGAGAATCTGTTTTGGGGCTAAGTAGGGCAATTTTCATTTTTGTCTTTCAATGCCGATTAGCCACTTTCTTTGTATTAATCAACAAGACAAGGGCAGCTGAGAGTATTCTTATTCACATGCTGAAGGCATGAGGTCTGATGCCATGGCTAAATGGACGAAAACAACCCAGTAAAGAGTGCTTCTTGGTTGAGGTTCCTTTTTCAGAGTTTAAGACTCTTTTAGCGGAAAGATGCAGAGTTTGAATAAGTACATATACACCAGTGCTTCAATGAATGTGTCACTTAGAACTTGGTTGCCAATTAATTAACAGGAAAACATTGGAAAATATTGTTGTTTTTTTTTTTTTATTAGTGGCTATACTTGCAGAGTGTTGTTGCTATAAAATGGTGGATAATTGTTTTATTATTTAAAAAAGTCAATTTAAATACTTGCTGTTCATTTTCCACATCCGTCCTGAGGGTCTGGCAGCCTGGTGATGTATAGATTGGCAGATGGTGTAATAAAGCAAAGGATCTAAAAGGTTCATATGAGGTTATTCTAGAGGTCTCTCATGTGAGAAATGAATGTTTCTACTGGTGAATGTTACAAAGATTTGCACCACATAGTTCAAACAGATCTGAGGGTGAAAAAAACGCCAGAAATGCTGGATTGGACAGAACTGACCTGCCAGAAAATGGCTGGAAGGCTTCGTAAGAGAGACACTGTGGGCCCTGGCGCTGAGAGGGATGTTGCAGATGCTGCCTGGAGATGCCACAGGGGAGGATGTTTCTGAACTCCCTGTGGTGCATATAAACTGGAGCTTGGCACTAGGGAATGAAGGCAAAACTTTTTTTGATTTACTTTGGACAGGGTCAGCATCACAGTTAAGGTTTTTGTTCATGCAACAACAAAATATCAATATTCTTAATCCCAAGGCTTAAAAGCAAGTGAATATGTGTCAGTATGTCAAACTAGAACAGCTTGTGAAGCCCACTAGAAGCAAGAGGCCAACACCTCTACTATGGAGGTCAGCAAACTTTTGCATGGAAGTGTGGTGAAGACAACAAAAAGAAAGAAACAAGCTAAAGCTGCAGCACAGTTTTGAGTTGTAGCAAAATTGCTTTTATTCTTTATAGGAAACCTTAAGTTTGGACTAACTCACCATCCAGTCTGATTTGCCAGAGGAAAACTTGCATCATCAGGTTCATGCAATGTGCTGAAAGACCAAATTAGGCGGTTTAATTTCTATTTCGAGGTCCTGCTGGTCTTACTGGGTGATGTCCAAGATAAGGATGAGAAGTTACCTCCAGGGCAGTTTATGAAGAGATGGTCACATCGGGCCCTGGTATGAGGACATTTTTTTTCAATGAAATAGTATTGCAACTAGGGCAATATGTTTTTGTCAGTGAAATAAAATGAACAACATTAATCATTTTGGATTATGTATTGTCTCCAATATAACATTTCGCAAGAATATTTTGCCATAGATGGAACATTGGTTTTAAAAATAGGAAAATATCAGCAGGAATCATTCCAACTGCACAGCATCTAATACCAGAGGGAATAATTGTTCAAAATAAGCAATGTTTCAGCCAGAAACATAGGAATTGATTTTTTAAAAAAAGAATACATCTGAATGAAAGTAACAGTGCTACTCCAACACCCTGCAACATGGAGAGAAGCAATTCTAGAACATAAAACCATGTGAAATGGTAGTCAAATTCTGTAAAATTATTCTGCAAGAAATATTTTTACACTGATATATATCCCTGAACTGCCTTAAATCAATTGGTAATTAATAGATAGTTTTTTGTCACAATATATTTTAAAATGCATCCAAAGATATAAGTTTTGACGCCTGTGGTAAGCTCAAAGGATTTTTGTAGGTCCTATCTTAAAACAGCAAAACTGTCTTTTTTCTTCCTCTTTATTTATTTAGATTTATATATTTTATTTTCTCTCTGTGTATGTGGGGGTTACATCAAACTCCTAATGATAACGACTTTGTTAAAAGCCACTGCAGTGAGCTGTTCACAGCTGTGCACCAGTCAGTAATATGTTGGAATCACACACAAACAAAACTGTTGTGTTATTTCTTTAATCCACATATTGGGTTTATGATGGATATAAGTTGGTTGTTTTAACCAAACACAATATCAGAAATTGTGGTCCCTGAATAGAAGGGGTCTTATAATTCTTCAGAGACCTTCATCCTACCTGCTTAGTAGTTAGGTCAAGCTAGTGCTAGCTATGTTAACACACATTGATCAAGCAATTGGCTGGGAATTTAACATAGTATATTTCATAAAGTGATAAATATAGGTAGGAAATGTCAATAAAATCAGGAAAAGTCTTTTAAGATTGCTACTTTTGTTATCTAATAATTTTTAATACCAAAGTTTGACTAATATCAAAACGATAATATAGAATTATTTGGTTAGCAGGTTATGTTGTACTCTTCAACCCACTCTTTGGTAGGCTTAATGTTTGACATGAGTTACTTTAACCCTTTTTTTAGGTTGAAAACATAACCCAGTGCGCTGGGTCAAACCCATATTTCAATCATGTTGTGCTAAATTAGCTCAGTGATCAGTCCAGATTTGACCCAGGACTAGCTGAGAAGTTGAACACAGTAGCTTTTGAGTTTTTAAGACTATAGGGAAAACAGGATTAAACAGAAATGAAAAACCCAGAATTTAAACTTATTTACTTAATATTTACATTCATTTGAATAAATTAGGACACCCTGTCACAGCCTATGTGTTTTTCTAACATATAATGGACACATGGATATTTAATGTCAAATTTAACACTACAAAACAAATCCTGGAATATTATTGTGATATATATATATATAAACAAAAAAAACTTAAGAAATTTTATTTTTTGTAAAATGTAATAAAAAATGCTATTGCTGTAGAGGAATACATTAGGATAACCCCACATTTACTCTTATGTTAAATCTTCTGCAGCCTCTTGCTACCGTTGATGTGAAATGTTCATGGCTCTACAGTCCAAAGAGATTAACTTCCATGAAAGTTGTGTGTAGTGTTAGAAACGCTCAGATCTCTGTCTTTTTGAAGATGCAACATTCTCTGACAAAGAGTATCAAAATGGCTTTCTGATACAGCCTTTTTTTTTTTTTTACATGTACTGTACATTGTACATGTCAAAAAGTGCTCTGTAGTGAATTTACTTATTCTGCTCTTAATGCATGTTGTAGCTTGAATTAGGCTTCTGCTGGTCAGAAAGATGTCTAGAGCTTTATTATGAAACACTGTCTGCTCTTAAATTTAAACAAATGGTTTGTTTCCTTTAAGTATCGAATGACACTCACCAAACAAAAGAATATTCAAAGTAAATGCATTTGAGGCTGGTAAGAAAAAAGTTTCAACATTTCTTGATAAAGAAATTATTATTTTTTTAAGGTTCTCCAATTTTTCCATGTGACTGTAAGTTATTATTGCTATCACATTTTGACTAATTCTGAAAATGTCTTTTAGAGCCACAAACTTGTGATAAACAATTTATTGATGAATTAATCTTACTTTAACTAATTTCAAATAAATTGAACAACTTCAACTATTTGCCACTGTTTTTTTACAAAAGTGGTAATCGGGTTCACATTTTAATGCAACCCCTTTGTCCACACCCCTCTGTTATAGTGAGTCAATGTTACACTTCATCATATGTACATGAGAGGAATAATAAGTAGCTCTGCCATAATATTAGATTTTTCATTAAGGTGAATTATCATTACTCAATAAAAGCTGTCAGTTCAGTTTCTGTTTGAAGATCTTATCCTCATATCAACTTGCTCATTGTATGTGTGTGTTTTCTGCAGTGCTCTTTCCTTTTTCATACCTGCTACAGTCCTCTGTCAAACCATTGATCTTTCTCTCCCTCGGCTGCTCAGTCTCTTGGGTTTCTCTGTTGTCTAAACACACAGGCCAACAGAAACTCTGACAAAGAATCAATCAGTTTAATGAATGAACTGTCCTCCATTTCTCTGTTGCAATTTCCTCTCAAAGACTATTTACAGAAGCCCTCCAGTAACACTTTCTCTTTTTTCTCTTTTTTAAAACTTATACTTTTATCTTTTGCTTCCAACAAATGTGTTATTTATTAATTAAAATGCCTTCAAATGAATTTTTATAAAGTCTCCGCCTTCAATACTGAAGTATTTTACTATAAGTCTTATAATTTAATATAATTTTTAAGAGTTCATTAGGTGCATGCATGAGAAAAAGACATCAATTGTGTCATTTACAATCAAGAATGTTCAGAATGCATCAGAGAAAGCTGAAGTAGCAGTTTTCCTTAATTGTCTTTGTGCAAGAGTTTCAGTCATCCTTTAAATCAACATTTATGTAATACAATATAAAGTACATTTTCCAGGATCAAAATCAGGATAACACATTTATAGAAACTCTTAAAATCTGTAATGGACATGGTGACTCCTATTTATCTTTGAATGAGAAGCTCATCCAAATGTTTTACCTTTAACAGTGCAATATAAGGCACCACAGCATTGCATTATGGGAGAAGCCTATTTAAAATATTGTTAGAAATGTTTCAAAGGAGTAATTTTTGTTATTCAGTCTAAACTGTTACTGGTAAGTGATCAGATTGAAAAGATTGCCCCAGCATCAGTGACCTATTTTCATGCAGTGAAACTGAGGTAACACCTTGGGTAACAGTGTAGCTGCACAGGCAGTGTTAACAGCAGGCTCCTTCCATCTTTGGCACTACAAAAGATAACCCTCAAAAGCAGCAAGATTCTGTCATTAGATTTCATTCAGACATACAGTTTAAAACGAATCTCAAAGCAAATTCAGTTCATTTAGTTTCTGGCATGCAGAATATGTAAGCTCTGAATGAAAAACACTTCATAGAAAATTCACAATTTGAAGTAGTGGCATAACCATAAATATTACTCAAAAACAAGATCTTGCTCCTGTCCTATTGAGTGAGGGGCTTTTCTTAAAGTTTCTACTTTCTTGGGTGAGAACAAGTGAGAACAGTTCTTCTTTAAGGCCCTACAGAAATACAGAAAGGTCTTTCTGAGTTCATGTTTATGAGTGTACATTATCTGTGGAATTATGCCAAATTTTGTGTATCTTTAAAACGTACAACTCATCGCTGGCTTGACTGTAAATTTGAGAAGACAAATAAATATAAATATTTTGCAATATAATGCAATATATTTTGAATAATAAAATCTATTTTCAAAGGAATTTAAAAAAGCAAATTGATTTACAGATACCTTATTAATGAATTAATTTCATATTTATATTCTTTACATACAAGCATTTATGCCCATAATTGCATTGCTGTAGTTTGAACATTTTACCCATGTAAATGTAATACTTCAGAGGCCAGTAAACTCTTTTGGTGTAAAAGGAGAAGTTGGAAGTCTATTACATTTTTTTAGATTTCCAAACTTAAATGTTTGGCAAATGGCAGCTGGTTTGTTGGCTCTAAAAGTTTGATTTCTCAAAACATAATTGAAAGAATGTCCAGAGTTTGCTCCCTTGCAGCGTGGTCCTGCTGCACATCAACTTTCCATTTAGTTAGACCAATAAACTGCTAATTATAAATGCTGCAAACTGGGACACAGTATGTGCAGTCAAGCTAAATAAATGACAGGTGATGGACCACATGTGATAAGGTAAGATTAAAAACAGCAAAACATACTTACACACTGTAAGGTTGTTCGACTGTGCATTGGAACTTTATTCATATCCCTTTTTCTCATTACAACTACAATTATCAATGTATTTTATGGTGAGAGACCTTGGTAAAGTAGTGCATAATTAGTTAGTAAATAGTAAACAGAGTCTTGCTTGATGTAGTTTAACATCTCTGAAGTTCATTCAAAAACATTAATGACCAAACAAAATCACAAAGACACTCTCACCAGATAGGTCATGTTAAAGCTGTGGAGAAGTTTAAAGCAGGGTTAGGTGATAAAACAATATTCCACGATTTGAACAGAGCTGTTCAATTCATTATCTGAAAATGGAAAGAATATGACTTTAAAAGCTTCCAAAACATTGCCATTCAGCTAAACCTGTAGGTCAGGCAATGAGAGAAATGATCAAAGAAGCAGCAAAAAAGCAGAATAGTAACTCTGGAGGAGCCACTACAACTCCAGAACCCCGCCCTTTATGGAAAAGCGACAAGACTATAGGAATCCTTGCAATAACAGCCCAATTTGCCATAAGTCATGTAGGTGACACAGTAAACAAATGGAAGAATGTGCTCTGGCCAGATGAAAACAAAATTTAACATCTTGGCATGCACACAAAATGCCATGTGTGATGGACAGTTAACACTACACATCACCCTACACACACCAACCCCACTGTTAAACATGGTAGTGTCAGCATCATGCTATGGGGATGCTCATTCAACAGGGATAGGAAAGCTGGACGAAGTTCATAAAAATGGATGGGACACTTTACAGACTTTTTTTGTAAAAAAAAAAGAAATCAAATGCAAGACTAAAATTCTTCAACAGATACAGTTTCTATGTGTGGTGTCATCCTAAATTCCATTTTAGTGAGCAGATTAGCTTCGCATACCTGCAAGGCTTACAAATAGGAACAGAGTCTCTATAAAAAATAAATAAATTAATCTACATCAAACACAGAACAAGAGAAACAAAAAAGAATTAAAAAAATATGAAAAACATATGAAAAACCCACAACCAGACTCTCAATATTTTTAAAGAATAAAGAATAAATCATTTTAGCATCTCATACCCAAGATCAAACAAAAAAAAACAAAAAACTGTAACAAAGGTGTTTTTCAAGACGAAAATCACACACAAAAAAAAAATAACACTGTAATGGTATTTAATGTAATATTGGGTTGTAAGAGAGTGAGCTCATCTATACCTATGACCAACTGCAGACTCAGATCATGAATACCACAAACCTGCCAAGGATAAATAGTGAGCAGACTTAGGATGGGGAACTGAGTGGAGCAGATAAAGGTCTTGCCTTGCCCAAGGAAAGAGGTTCAATGACCGTTTTTTCCCCAGGAGGAAGAAAGTAATGTGTTTTTTTTCCCTTTCGCCTCCTCACAGCTTGCCCATGACTTTGAGCTTGTAAGCCTTGGTCATGTCACTAATCTTCTGGTTTGCACTGCTTGAATTTATGTGCAAAACACATGAGGCTATAGAGCAGAGACTTTAGACTCACCTCAGCAGCAATAAGAGAAGTTGTGACTGAACTCCAATGTAATAACTTCTATTAATAAAATATGTCCAGCTAATGGCTTAAATCTGCAAAAGGTATGTGCACAGCAGATTCAGCAAACTATAATTCTGAGGCTTTTTAGCTTACTGTAGAAGGCATCTGTTTGAATCTTAACTTTAGTATTTAAATTTAGGCCTGCATCCCCTTCAGATTCACCCCAAACTCAGCTGCTCTCTAGAATCAATAACACACTGGATGCAACTTTGGAGCAGGTCATCTGAAAGTTATGAGAAATGGTTTCTATGCATTCAGTCTTTTCTTCTATATAGGTCTGCATAAAACATTAAAATGAAATGTCATGAACTTTGGGACTTTGGTTTTGTGTTTTGCTTTATTTTGGTATTTATATTTAGCTCCCTTGTTCCCTGTGTCTTCCATTAGCTCTAGTTCACACTGACTCTGACTGCCCTACAGAAAAAAACTGTAGGGCAGGTAAAAACGATAAAAAGAGATCGTTAAAGAAGGTGAAGAGCTTCTTAAATAATACTAGTCATCGCATGAGTAAGACTTTAATGCAGTAGGCAAATACAAACAGATGAGAGAGGAGGAAAACAGCATAAAGAGGAAGAATGTTTAATTTTTATCACCCAAACTGAGGCTTTAAATCTTATGTTTACTGTTAGGATTAAAATCATTTTCTGCCTTATCTGTTTCTTTTCATGCATTGTTTGCAAAAGATTAGGCATGAAAAAGACTGAAAACAGAACAACGCATGAGGTTAATGAAGTTTTGTTGCTGTGCAACAGAGCAAAAACGAATATTTGAACTAGATAAGTCTTGTGAATATGTCAATGTTTGATTTATATAAATTTATAACACATGCAGGCTTCTCTATTGGGTTGAACATTTTTACATCTAGCTTTTGAGATCTAGAAAAAACACTTTTCTTATGAAGCAGGGGAGTGGGGAAAAAAAATAAACCAGTATGGAAAAGCCAGGACAATAAGAAGAGGAAGAGTGGAACAGATTACACCACACTTCCCTTAAAGCGTCTCAGCGAGTGTGGAACACCACTTTACGGTCTCTGGGGGTGGCCCTTTTATTCTACAGCCCAACATCAACATACCACAGAGTATGCGCTCTCCTGCTTCTCTGTCTACACTCGTTTAATGCTGCTTCATGGCTTTTACATCAGACTTATTTTTATGGATGTTATAGTTATTGCTCACATATATATACAGGAGATTTTGTAGGAGAAAATCTCAGATTTACAGTCTGATTTCAATATAAGCTTCCCTTTTCTTCAAACTCCATCACAATGGTAAAACAAGTACTAAATGGCTTCTTATCCATCCTTCCACAAAATGAACTAACTCATAAAAAATACATGTGTGTATGGAGGGTGCGTGTGTGTCAGTACTTTTGTTATTTTGTTACTCTGCGAGAGTTTTCAATTTGAGCAAGGTAAACAAGAAGAGTAAATGTAAATTGTGAACTCTACAGATAGATAACTTCACAGTACTTTAGGCTTACTTTATCACAATGTAGTTCAACACAAAAAACACTATTAAAATATACTGAAGTTTGTGACTTTAATGTTGAAAAATATGAAAAAGTATGATTGGCATTAATACTTTTGCAAGGCATTGTATGTTTTGCGATGCCAGGCCTGATCAAGAAAAAAAAAAAAAAAAAGCTAAACTTTACAAGATTAAATGACTGGTTTTACATTCTGTTTAGCAATAAGAATTTTTCTTGTGTCCTTAAGGAATAAATACAACTTTAAAAGCCTGTAAGTCGAGATTGAGGTCAAAAAGGGATATAAATCTTCTGACTTTCTTGCTGTTATAGAGCTGGTCATGTGTGCTTACTTTTTGCAGATAAAGGTAATGGGAAACGTATAGATTTTTTGTTAGCCAAACTCAACCCTGTATTTGGCGATCGATATTTCATAGGCGTTTTGCACTGCTCTCTTGTTAGTATATTATTACACTGCTCTCTCTCCACTTTAAAAAGGGAATTTCTTTGAGCTATGAACTGACAGTGTTCGAATCTTTTTCTTGTCTTTGTTGCAGGCATGCAGGAAAGAAACTAAAATGCACATAAAAGTACTTGAGACCAACTGAAATGTCTGGGACAGAATTTTGAAGTGTTCTTTTCTCACATGTGGTTTCTCAAAGGAGCATTAGTCTCATGGTAGAGGCCTGGAGCACATATCTCAGGCTTCACACTGCAGCATGAAGTGACACAAATCCAACTTTTTTGCCCTTGTGCGAACTGTATCAAAACTTTCCATGACAGTCTGAACGACATAGATCCGATTTTTTCAAATGCGACCCAGGCTACTTAGATATGTGGTCCTAAATCCGATAAGTATCTGATCTTTTCAAATGCGACCTGTGTCTGTATGGCCAGGTTTCATTTATCCGACCTCTACATCATTGATACTCGGCAAACATCACAATTCAATTCAATTCAATTTATTTATATAGCGCCGCTTCACAACACGTCGTCTCAAGGCACTTCACAAAAGTCAGGTAGATACATTCCAATTAATCCTAATCATTGAACAGTGCCGATTTCATTTTTAATAGAATCAATTTTATTTAATTAGAATCCCAAAAAGTCATGACTGCTGAGAGCTAAGGGAATGGATGACTCAACAGAGCTATGACTCTGCCTAAGTTTAGCAACTGTACCAAAGAGAAACCTAGGATTACTCTTGTTCTCTTCTATTAATGATGAGAAGAGAACAGATTAAGTAGATCTACTTAATCTGTACATTAAGTAGATTAATCTACTTATTTTTACCGATTAAGTAGGAATCCTCTAGGTGTGTAGAGCGCCATTTTCTCTCCAATTTTCTAACATTGTGCTTTAAAGTACAGAGCTCTGAATTAAACCAGGGAGCCAGCCTCCTATGAATAATTACCTTTTTTTTGTAAAGGGGCTGCATTGTCTAATGCATCACGCAATGAAGAAACACAATGAACAAGAGAATCAATTTGTGAAGGGGAAGAAACATAATTATTGCCCTCCACTGTGTTTTTCTGTGATAATGAGGAAATTAAAAGTGGAACAGATTCTTTAAAGGTTGTTACAGCATTGTCTGATAATGATCTACTATAATGAAATTTTCTTTCAGGTGTGGA
>JAHUTJ010018544.1:0-14338 GCA_036250325.1 Characodon lateralis
ATTTCTAATTTTGGCAATGTTCCGGAGGTGAAAGAAGGAAATCCTAGAAACCTGTTTAATATGGGATTTAAATGACATGTCCTGGTCAAAAGTAACACCAGGGTTTTTTACTTTATGACCAGAAGTCAATTTAATGCCATTCACATGAATTAATTGACTAAGCAGTTTAAATTTCAAATATAGGGTCGCTAAACTGAAATTAGACTGATATGCTCAGTTTTTATGAGCGTATCGGCCCTGTGACTGACATCTGGCCTCCCTCTCTATGGGGTTTTTATGTTGGCTACTAACAGCATGGGTTGAGTCTGTTCCCGCTTCCTTTCACCCCATTACCCTGTGTGACCGACCGCTAACAGTAAAGCTTTCTAAAATCATGTCAGCTTCCTTCGGTGGGTATAAACCATGCCACATCACGGCGTTCTTCCCGGTAGCTGCTAAGCACAAAGGTGACAGTCATTCCTCTAATGGCAAGGAGCAAAATGACAGCCCTGCAGCCAGTACTAGCACTGTGTCAGTCATAGAGAAGGACATCATTTTCTGCTGGTGAAAGGCTTAACAAGGAGGAGAAATGGAGGTCTGGCATCAATCCAGCATGGAAAGAAGCCTTCCAATGGCTGGAAATAACCGCTGATGAAGCTGGTAGGTCTTCACATTGGGTTATTTGCGCTCACTGCTGAATCTTTGATTTTACTTTTATGCTAGCCATGCTATTTTTTGCCAACCACTTCCATGATTTCGGCCTAACATTGACACATATTGATAGTTACTATGGTCTCTATTAGCAATGTATAATGTGCATTTCCATGGAAATGTCTACATTACATAGAACATTGTCTTTGGCAACCCCCAAAGAGAAAAGCATTTCTCTTTAGCATTCATAGCAGCATAATCGTCTTGCTGCAGCTAAGATTCTGTGACAAAATAAAACAATCTGTTTGTCACAAATCAAGTCATTAACTAACAGTCTTTGAAGAGAGAGATCTTGCGTTCAATAAGCCCCATTTAATTGTTTTATTTTTGTTTGAGTCTGATTTGTGTTTATGAGATTTTCATGATTTCCTCCTTTTAGATTATTTTTTAATCTATTTAATTTTGGCCTTGGGCAAGACACTGTCTTAATAGGGTAATGGGTGGGTAACAGTGAAGAAGCTGCAGAGAGGAGTGTTAAACTGCGACCCTGCTTCCTGGTCTGAACCCTGGGAGATTTGGAGAACTAAAAATTCGGCCAGATTCCTAGAAAGAAGAGCTGCTCCATCCAAAGTGGGATGGATAGAAAAGGAAAACCACTTTGGCATTGCAAAATGTCATACAGTGGTGTAAAGAATGCCAACATTGAACTTTAGAGCAGTAGAGATGTGTTCTCTGCAGTGATGATTGGTGCCCGTTTGTCTGCCCAGGGGTCAGCAACCTTTATGACCAAAAGAGCCATTTTGCTCCCTCTTCCAAAGAAAAATAATCTGGAGCCGTAAAAGGTAATACAGCGAATAAACTTTGAATTGTTTTATTATTTGACCTGTTACAATAGAATTTAACAAACAGAGTGCAGTGTGCGTGTAGGGCTACTTAAAAATCAATGAAACACTGAACTAAGCAGGCCTTTTTAAGTCCTTCTTGTATTTGTATAACATTAAAATAAAACATAACCCACTATAATTAAAAATATATGTAGTTGCAGCTTAGTTGTTCTACTAAAGTAAAGATAACATTAGAAGTGTTTTTTGACAAGTCCATTTCAGTGTGCTCTCATCCTCTTCGAGTTTCGTTCTCAGGCAGCAATCAAGCGAAGCACCTGAACATGCGATAAAAAACTGCAGCAACCCCGCGTCTAAACTATCTGTTTTTTAAGGAATGGTGAATTAAATGCTGGTAGTCATACTTGTTTAATGTGACTTCTGTTTCTGAAGCTCCATGCTGATCTTCCCTATGTCGAGGCAAATGGTATTTCTTCATGTATTCTCCGTCTGAACGCCTTCACCCTCCTTATGATCTCATAGACTGCCACAAAAACTAGCAGCGGTTGTTGAGTTTGGAGACTTGATCCACTTGTTACATTTTTATTGTTTACTAATTTCTCACCACATATCAATTTATATTTTTGAGTGAAAGTTTATAAAAACCTTTTTTAATTCAATGTTGTGGTATCATCTCAAACTCCCACATCACTATGCATCAAAATCATAAAAATATATATAAATAAAAGATAAATTAATAAATAAACTATTTTTTTTATTAATTTTTTTCTTTTCTTTTGTTAAAAGGCAAGGGAGTCACAAAAAGGAAGCCGAAGAGCCACACGCAGCTCTGGAGTTGTGGGTTGCCGACCCCTGGTCTGGCCATAATGGGCTAGTGTGGGTTTAGAAGTTGCCAGGAGAACAGTACTTGCCTGACTGCATTGTGTCAAGTATGAAGTATGATGCAAAGAGGATCACTTTGTGGGGCTGTTTTGTAGGGTTTGGGCTCAGCCCCTTCGTTTCAGTGAAAGGAACTCTTAATGCTTCAGTATATAAAGACATTTTGGACAATTTTCTGCCCCCAACTTTATTGGAACAGTTTGGGAAAGGACCCTTCATCCAACACGAAATAGAATGGAGAATGTGAACCACACCTTCTTGTCCAACATCTGTGTTGGAATAGATGGTCAGAAATTCCATATACATAATCCTAAACCTATGGAAAGTCTTCCCAGAAGAGATAAAGCTTTTAGAACTGTAAATATTATGGATCAAAACAGGACGTCACTCGAGTTTATATAGATTTGAAGACAAACAAATGAATACTTTTGGCAGTATCCTGCATCTCTCCTGGTTCACTATTGTTCAACCTTTATATTTCTGAGGTTGGTTTTCTTGTGTTTGCCTCTGTCTGGATTTTTCTATATGCTCTGCTTTGTCAAGACTGTTCCAGTAAGTTCCAGTCATTAAAACCCTTTTTCACTTCACACTGCATTCTACAGACCCGTCTGCATTTGGGTCCTCCATATGAACAAATACCTGACAGCAATGGGACGAAAAGATCCACTAATCACAAGAGAGAACAGTTATACTGAAACGGTCTTGTAGGTTAAGTTGTAACCAGAAATTGTATTGTTACTTTCTGCTGAAAATGGCATACAGATTATAGAAAGCATCACCAATGCGAGAACTAGAACTATCTTAGATTAAGCAGATATAAATAGAGATGTGGCCCATAAATAAGGGAAACTGTCAACAGTAACCCAGTTACTGTTCCCCAGCCTTTACTCCAAGTCATCCCTTCTTATGCAATCAACAAAAGACGTCTCTTCCTTTGTGCCATGAAGCTCATGTGTGAGCAAACAATAGAATAACTCACTGTGTTGGCAGCAGCAATTAACGATTACCTATGTACAGCTGAACGGCAGAATAAAACAAAACTGGTCAGTCTGAGAACATGAGTTCATACTTGTCACTCCAAAGCCTTCATGTCATCGTCCTCAATTTTTTTTCTCACTCTGAAAGTTTATAGGCAGGTGAGTTTCCTTCTGAAACAAGTTTTAAATCCATTGGTAAATATGCATGCTGGGAGGGATTTTTGAATATACCTTGTTGTTCCTGCAGGACAATTGTCTAACTCTTTACTCCAGTTTGGAGTGCTTGGTACACAGTATATATGTCAATATAAAATAATAATGTTTGTCTGGGCGCGGTGCTGGTGGTGTGGGGGTTGGGCGCGCGACCATGTGCAGGGGCTGTGGTCCTCAAAGTGTCTGTCCCGGGTTTGAGTCCCGGACATCGCGACCTTTGCTGGGTGTCTCCCCCTCTCTTTGCCCTCTTTCCTGTCTGCCTACTGTCAGAAAAATAAAAAAATAAAAGGCCTCTTGTGCCGCAGAAATAAATAAATAAAGATGTGCCTGTCTATGATTGATGTAATTTTTTGATGTTCTTTAATTGCTTTTAATTCCATAAATGCGTTTCTACAATGCAGAGATGCTGTGTAAAACCGCAGTTTTTGATACAATTGAAGTCATAATTAGACTTTAAACAAGGATTTATCTACAGAACTTGTATTGAATTTTTCTATTCCTACTGACCACTTAGAGCGCCTAGAGGCACATTTACAAACATATTCACACACTGATGCATAGATTGGTAAGCAACTTGGAGTTAGGGGCCTTGCCCGAGACGGTACTGACATGACACAGGGAAAGTGGAATCAAGCCCACTTTTACCAATTGCACAAAGACTACTTCACCCACTGCACCACTGCTGCCCTGTGGGGGATTTGTTCGTGCATGCACTGGATATATTGATATTCTTTTTGCTTTTAAAGCCTTGCGTAGTGTCATTACTTCAGTTGATTACATTTCATAGAGAACATTATTTTAACTCATCCCACTTATGTGAGTGATTTACTTTACAGTCAGAGGGGCATTTCCTAAGCAAACCAAAAACAAATTAAATGGGATTAACACCATATGGCTACTTTGTTTGAACCTACAAGCTGACAACTAGATGAAATATTCCACACACACTCACCAACAGGAACACTCTTGCCATGAATCTTGTCGGCCCAGCCTGCGTAGTAACGCAAGGTTTTGATGCTGCCTTCCAGGTCAATGAAGAAAGCATGGAGGAATGGCTTCCCTGTGTCTAGTGTCTCCAAGGTCTGCAGATTTAAGAAAAGAGGCAACTGTACTCAATGCATTTTCTTTTATTTTTTTTGTAAAAGTTTTCCAAACAGTAATTACTATTTTAAAGTCCTTTATGGAAATATCTCAAGTGTACAGCTTCCTAAAGTTGCTGCAGTGGGTTTCCTGAGCAGTCATCATAAACAGTGATGATAAAGTTTGGGGAATTAGGGCATTGATCTGACACGCCAGAGGCATCCAACTTGGGCTTTAAGATTATTTATATAAAAAAGGACAGAAAACGCTAATAAAGAAAACAGATTAATCTAAGTGTACCTGTTTTGGCCAAAAGGCCAACAGTTTTATTTTTAATCAGAATACAAGCAGCAGATGTGGTTACATTAAAAAAACACACACACACACAAAAACTTACATTGGGCTGACCTTTAGGCTTCACAGCCAGAGCATGTGTTTCATATATTAATCCGTCAGCCATCAAACTGTACAAAAACTCAAAATCTGCAAAATCCATAAGTGGTGTTCTTGTTTGAGAAATATATTTTAAAAATGTTTTCTTCCTTATAAAAAGTAACATCAAATCTGGAAACAGATTTTACATGTATTTAGATCTAGAAAGTCTGAAATGGTAAACTGTCAATATAGGAAGGCCCTTAAACAGCATTGAGGAGTTTATGAAAAACAAAATTGCACTAAGTCAGAACATTAGAAGGTGGCTCAATGATTTTGGACTAAAACTGTAGGTTGTTAAAGCAAACTTTGGGTGCAGAATGATGTTTACAGTGCTTACATAAATAGATCATGCATGCCCAAACATTGTCTGCTGTCACATGTTTTTACCGCAAGCAGCAGCCGGTCCCGCTCCACCAGGTCCGCCAGTCTGTGCAGCAACCTCCCCCGGCGGGACGGCTCCATCCTCCGCCAAGCAGAGCCATGCTCCTTGGCCGCTTTGGCTGCTGCGACCGCCTTATCAACATCCTCCTGTACCGGGGGAGGCCGTGAAGAATAAGCACATCAGTCATGATTCAATCAGGCTGCCAGATGTTACCCGGTACTACCGTCTCACGGACTCACTTTTTCAGAAGATTTTAGTCCAGGTAGATTTGTGATTTAACCCCAGATTAATAGGTAGGCCACTCGTCTGCAACTTCCAGTCCTAGAGTGCCGCTGTCCTGCCACTTTTAGATACATCCTTGCTCCAACACAACTAAATAAAATTAACAGCTAATTATCAGGCCTTACATGCGGAGGAGGTAATTCAGCCTTTTGATTCAGTTGTGTTGGAGCAGGAATGCCTCTAAAGATTGCAGGACAGCAGCACTTTAGGACTGGAGTTGCAAACATTGGGGTTAGACTGTAAAAAAGTGTCCCTCTTTAACAGTATATGGTCTAATGCAACATCAAGTTTACAATTGGCTGGTATTATCTCTTTACATTATGTGGACTTAGTTTAGTGTCAGACTGGTGGCTAATCTACGTACTGTACAGTTGAATATTAACATATGTTAATATGAACATTTTCAAGTGGCCCATCCAGAGTCCCGATTTGAATCAGATAGAAAATCTGAGCTAAAGATTAGGGTGATGGCAACAAGGAGTCCAGGAGCATAAAATGTCAAAATACCAGTGGAAACATGCAAAAAGCTGGTGAGCAAAAGTAGAAAGGTTTCATTGACTGATTGATTTATTATCCTTTGAGAGATGCCTGCCTCGTTTCCTATCAGACACAAACATCTAGGTTAAATACAACCACTTTCAAATATAAATCTGCCTGTGGTATGAACATTTTTTAATTGTATTTTTGAGTGAATCTTCAGCGTTCTTACCTTGTCTGCTTCTTGGACCTCACAGATTATGTCCCCAGTTGCTGGGTTCCGAGTTGGGAATGTCCTCCCACTGATGGACGTGTGCCACTCATTGTTGATGAAAATCTGTGGAGAACCACATGTGCTTGTGGCACTTTCTTTTTAGTTTTACATTAAACAAAAAGACCTCTCAAGACACTAGAATGACTCCGAAATTACACAGATTTTTTACTTGTGAAGCATAACTCAAATGTGTATGTGGAGCCACATTACCTTGGTGTGTCTGACCCGCTGGACTTTGACAGGCTGAGGTAAATCTGAAGCTGGGATCTTTTCTGCCACTCCGTTCCTTGTCCCGCTCTGTGCCATGGTCCCAGTGCAGTGCAAACTGGGGTCTCTCTGCTGATTCTCCAGCTCACTGCTTTTAAAGGGTACCCCCCTCCTCACAGAGAAGTTCCTGGGAGCTCAGCTCCGCCCCTTGCAAATCAAACAGGAACCTTGTTCAGCAGCAGTCTTTTTCATCTAAACCACAACGCACAGTAGATTTTGAAGTTAGGGTTTAGTGGCGGGTACCTTTCTTTTTGAGTTCAAATATTAACTTGAGAGGATCTTCAGGGATTTTTCCAACCAGGAAAAATGAAATTTGAGTCACTGACTACAAAGAACACAGCAGTATTCCTCACCTTGTTCCTGGAGTTCTCTATTCCAATTTGGATGAATTAACAGGAACACCCTCTGATGTCTTAATTTTGATTTTGAACGAAGTGCATGAAAATGTAAACGTTTCAGTGATGAACTGTATTTTAACTGCTCATGCATTAAGATAACTTTGGTGTGATATAATTCCCAGATCTGCATTCTAACAACCAAGTTATGTACATTAAAAATGCTATTATTTCTTTATAGCAACTTTAGCAGCAACAATTCTTGTTACAATTGCTGCAATGAAAATAACCAACAGGAGTTCTTTATGGTCTTTTCAAACCATCAGGTCAGAAATTCTTTCTGAAATCTATGTTTTTTATCCGAGAGCGAAATGACAAGGGTGCCTTCATTTGCCTGGAATAACAAACTCACTGCTGACTGTTTCTTGGTCAAATGACACAATAATGAGAGAAGAGTCCATTGGGCTTTGAAATGTTTAAAAAAATGGCGTAATAGTGTTTTTCTAATTGTTTTCTTTTCCACCTGGCTCTGCAGAAACCCAACAGGGTGAACAAATGCTTGCAAAGACTTGTACTCACAGACACGAAGCTATTGTTTCCTCTTCATCGCCTCTCATCTCTCTTTTTGTCAGTGTTTAATTAGAGCAACAAGCTTTTTCAATCCCGTTTTTCACTTCAGCAACTCCATAATGAGATACACAAATAGATTTAACTGATTGGCCAAATCCACAAAAAGACAGAAGAGAAAGGACAGAGAGATAAAGAGTAAGGTTTGTGTGTGAGAACATGGGTTAGAAAACCTTAGACCAGGCGTCTCCAACTCCAGTCCTCGAGTGCCGGTGTACTGCAATTTTTAGAAGCATTCCTGATCCAGCACAACTGAATCAAATGGCTGAATTACCTCTTGGCATGTCAGCAAGTTCTGCAAAGGCCTGATAATTAACCATTCATTTTATTCAGGTGTGTTGGAGCAGGGATGTATTTAAAAGTTGAAGGGCAGTGGCACTCTAGGACTGGATCTGCAGACGCCTGGTGCCTTAGACGCATGAATATAAGCATCGGGGGAGCGAAGAAAACATTTCCTCTAAAAGACTAATAGTAAAAAGAAAACCCTCAGTCAGTTAGATGGTTTTAATGGTTTTAGCTTTTTTTTAAGAAATAAAACTAATGCATTGTACTAAGACACTTAACAAACAAGCAAGCAAAATAATGATTTTAAATATGGATATGCACAAAATGCATAGAAGCAGTACATTTCTGTTTATGGAGTGAAACCATTAAATAACTGAAATAATTATTATTTCTTTTTATTTTATTCAGTTTAATAAATTTTAAATAAATAAAAATTAATGAAACATTTTGAATTTGTGGAATATTAAAGAAATATGTTGTTGGCAGTTTATGTTTTGTTTAGAGTATGTTTTGTAAAAATATTTATATTGTCTGTCTTTACTCTGCTGTACTATAATATGAAAGTATAGTAAAATAATAATAATTAATGATATCATGATACATCACTTCTTTGTATAACTGTTTATTTTAATTGTTTCTGGGTTTGTAGTTATTTCTGATATATAAATACTGAAATGAAAAAATATAGGTTAGATCCATAATTGGCTGCAGACTGGAGGGGTGTTGGAAAGAAGCTGTGAAACAAACTGTTATCTATCATCCTGGTCATCTGTTACCACCACACTGTTCATGAGCTGCATAGCACCTTCTCAAATAGGCTGCTACAACTCTGCCGTTGTGGTAACGAGATCTCTCCCCACTGACTACATAAATGATGCTTCTTTTGCACAGGGAATCTGTTTTTCTGTCTTTCTAATTCTATTTATCTTTAGCTTCTAAATTAAGATTTTCTTTTGCATATTGTTATTCATCATTGTTATTCACAAGTGTATACTTTATACATTTTATACATAACATTTTGTATTCAGTTCTAGAACTGAACTATAAGGATTCTGAACAAGAGGATATGAGCAGCTTCCAATGTGATAAATGTAAAATACACACAACTCTTCTTTTAGGAGCCTCTGAATTAATCTAAAAGTAAATTAGGGGCAATAAGGCCACTGTTATTGTGAATCCATCAGTTGCTCGAGACAAGAAGGAAAACTGTCAGAAGATTGCAAAAAATCATGTGATCAGTCAGACGGTGATATTGGAAAAAATGTTACTTCTTGAGAGACAGTGTAGAACTCTTAAAGAAAATCCAGCCCTTTTCAAACGATGAGGGTGTTGAAGAAATTATCTTTCCTAAATCAAATTAGCAACTTTATTTCATTTACAATGGAAAATAATTCAAAAACCTGTCTGACTGAAAAGCATTTCTTCTTATTAGCTCACATTGCAAAAATAGAATAAGTAGCAAAAAATCGAGAGAAATACAAGTAAATGCAGAATTTGAGCCATTGGCTTGGGTTAAAACAAAGGTGTTTTTATTTATTACAGCTGACATTTTGCTTCACAGGTCTGTACTGTTGCCTTACATTTAAAACCAGTGACCAGTGCAAATAAAAGCCAGGGTGTTTCTCTTGGAAATCAGCATGTCATCTCCAGTAGATGTGTGGGTTTTTGCGAACTGGGGTAATGTAAAACCATTTTAATTCAATGTGTCAAACAAAAGGAACTTAGTACAGTATATTATGTGACAGTTTGAGTTGAATATTTTCACATCATGTGCTCACGCTGTTTATAGCACCAATTAACTCTAAGGACCTCTGATAATAACCATCTGATTTTCATTGTTTTTATGCAAATCAGGCCACAATCATTTTACTTATGTAGACAATGACTTCGTAGACCTGGTAACTGTTGCCGTTCTAAGCACAAAATATCTTTGTACTGACCACAACTAGCTGTTTACTAGTACTGCTTGTTAAAATGTCTATGCTGATGATAAAAAATTAAATTAAATTAAATAAATATTTTTATATTTTTTGAGAATTTTAGGATATTTCAAGAGCATTACTTAAGAAAAACAAATTATTGTAGACCTTTAAAATAAAATGTATAGAGAATTATCAGCCAAAGCATTTAGGAACCAAAACTAATGCATTTCTTTAGCTCTATTTAATGTTTAGTCATACCCCAGTATATCTGGTTTCTCTGAAAGGTAGAAAAAACGATTAAAATAAAGTGAAATACAGTAAAAATATATGTCTCTGATTTAATCAACAATGAGGAAGTAGAACAGGAATTCCAATTAGGTCCCGTGGCAATTATTTCAATTCACAGACTTTTATATTAAAGTGCTAACAGTTATGTTTGCACTTCAAGTTTAGAGAGGCCTGCCTTGAGGGAGGAGGGAGGTGTTCAGACTGAACATGATGGACAGACTGCGGCAGTGTGAGAGAAGGAAAGGGAGGGAACCACTAAAATGAGCCTGTCCAGGTGTTCGGAGGCAAACAAAGGCTCCTTTCAGACCCTGATGAGAACACGTTTCTTCTCTACTTGTTGCAGAATGAACCAGAAGGAACAAAAGAAAGAAGTCAGGCAGAATATAGGATTCTGCTCTTCAGCAAAATATGGATGGGAGAAAGGCCTATACAATCACGGAGGATTCATTCCAGTCATTAAAGAAAGCTTCTGTGTCAGATATGAGTCCAAAAAAAGACATCCCTTAGCCATCGGAGAACACCATATAAAAAACATAAAAAATTATAAACAGTGTGTTTTTGGTAATGTTATTTGCTTGCTTGTCAACAAAATGTTTTAATGAGCTCAAGTATGCCAAAGCTGCAAGAGGATTAGTTTGGTGTTGTTGGGTGTGTTAACCCACCCAATTCATTACACCGCCCCTCAGCATCAGCAACTGTGGGAAATGCCTGGTTAAATTTTATTTTTCATGGAAATGTTACCAAATAAGTAGGAAATTACTCTTTGTGCGAAACACTTCAAGGATGAGTGCTTCAGCAACCTCCACCAGTATCAGGAAGGATTTACTGAAAAACTTCATCTGATTAAGGGATCAGTTCCTTCTGTCTATGGAAACGACGGACACAGCAAAGTGGTAAGCTGCAAATAACGCTAAAATAACAACAAACTATTTTAGACATGAATTTATTGTGTGTTGATTTGACATCCTGGCCTTTCTTCTGATAGCAGTAGCATCGTGGCTTCTGATTATGTTGGTGCTGTGTGCTGCTTTTAGCTCTTTGAGGACAGAACCGTACTGAGTGTTTTGAATAGTATTATTACATGAACAGTTTTGCATTATTTTTGCCATTTTTATCTTAACCCCCTTGATCCAACCAGACCTAGATAATTTTTATCAAACTACAAAAATGGCAGAAGGGGTTAAGGTGGAGCGCTGTTTAACCTGAAGAGGAGCGGGATGTGAGGTGCCTCAGTAGCATTTAAAGAGACGGCACCAAAACGAGTTGCTCTCAGACGCACCTCAGAACAGGTAAAAGAGGAGCCTGTGGAGCTTCAGTAACAAGGAGTTCAGACCAAAGCACTGAAGTTCCACTTTATATAGAACACAGCTGAATGATTTAAGTATGAAAAGGAAGGATTTAAAAGCATGACATGCCCCCTATAAGTTAAGCTATGATTTGTAATGTCGTTACATTATGCTTTATTATACTCTGTTATGCTACTATATCTGAGGTGATTTTATGTTGTGTCATGTCATGTTATAGTATGCTATGCTATGCAATGCAGTCCACTGCAATGCTATGCTATGTTATACAGGGCCGTTCTATGCTATGGTATTGTGGCGGACTCCAGGGGGCTCCACGCACACCCAGACCACAGGATGTTACCATTAACAGATTTGTGTGTTGTTGGGGCATTTCTGTGGTTGAGAGCAATTTGTTGTTGGAGTTGAATAAATAAGGTGATCGAACATAGTTCTTCTGTTGTCTTCCCTACTCCTCCAAAGTATATTACGCTATCTGACATATCTAAACTATGAGTTAAAGTTAAAAATGTTATGTAATACAGAATGTTTCACAATACATAAGTCCATTACTAGTGTTTATTTCATTATTTTAACATGTATAATAAACACAAAAATGCAATATTGATTTGCAACAGTTGTAGTTATTGAATAAATCAGCAAAGTAATACATTTAATAAATTTTTAACTTGTAAATTTAAAAACAAATTAAAATTAATTTACATACATACAGCTGGAACAACACAGTGAGATTAAAGTTACATTAAGCCAAATAAATTGCCAATACGTTGCTGTTTGTAGCTTTTGGAACGTAACCTATTTTGGGTGGGTGTATGCAAACCTGGATAATAGATTTTTTTTAAAGTAGCTTGTGGGGATGAATGAAAATGGATAAGGTGTCCGTTTTCTTTTTGGCACAGTATTTAAGCCAAGGTTTCAGCACTGGTGTAGAGTTTGACATCATCTATTCAGTTCAGGTTGCTGTGAGAGCTCATCTTGCTGGAAAGATACATATCTGCCAGGCAGCCCTCATCCCTTCCAGTTTAAGGTGACCGAAGTTAGATGGTAATCTTTTCATATCAGGAAGAGATTTTTACTCTCAGCTGTTTCTCACCGATTTACATCAATCCAGCCACTTGAGCAGTCTGTAGTAATGAATGTTTTATGTGCAGTTTTAAACAAAAATGCAACAACTAACAAAAAGGGTGAAGCTAAGAAAAACTTCTTACAGGACAAAAATGACCTGTCACACAATTTTATATTTGACATCATATTTTCTTTGGTGTCTCTTCTTAATGGCCCTCTAAATAAAAAAATGTTTTGGACTAAACCCTCAATTTGGTTTCCTATTTGAAAACTCAGCAAGAATTCAATTAAAGTTGCTCGGCAACTACAGGAACTTTATCCAGGAAATGGAACTGCTTTGAGAGTCGGTCCTGCCCTTTTCTAGAAGTTGGGTTCCTCAGCCCAAGATGTTTGTGGAGAAGGGTCCAGTTATCTAGTTGGTAACGTTCAACTGCATTCAACAACAGCTCTTTTCCTGCCAGTGAAAAAATTCCACCTATTTGGAATGCTAAGCCCTCTCAGAGCATAACACTTCTTTAAAATGTTCCTTGGAAAAGAAGTTTCTACATGCCAAGGCCTTCTTCTAGGGTACATTTCTACACCGGTAATCTGTTTTTACTCTGTTAATACGGTGGAAATGCAGGGGAGTAATAATGACCCAGATAACTGGAAAGGTTTTGTCTATGCTAATTAATCAATTAATTTCATTGATTAAACAGGTCATACAGGTAAGATCATGGGGGCATGTTGGAATTTTGGAGGTAATCTTGACTTTAATCATCCATTCATATATTTACTATCAAAGAAAAACTGCAATTCATTCATCTTCTATACCGCTTATTCCATAGTGGGCAACAGGGGAGCTGGTGCCTATCTCCAGCAGTCTACGGGTGAGAGGCTGGGTACACACTGGACAGGTCGCAGGGCAACACAGAGATATACAGGACAAACAACCATGCACACACTCATTCACACCTAAGGGCAATTTAGAGAAACTAAGTAATCTCACAGTCATGTTTTTGGACTGTGGAAGGAATCCAGAATACCCAGAGAGAACCCATGCATGCACGGGAAGAACATGCAAACTCCATGCAGAAAGGCCCCCGGCTGGGAGTCGAACCCAACAGTCGAACCCAACAGTGCTACCAACTGCGCCACTGTGGAGCCCAACTATCTACTATCTCTCCACTCCACTCTTCTACTATCATAGAAAAACTGTAACGATATATATATCTTTTGGTCAGAGATTCAGAATAGCTTTCAAAATAACTTTTATTGTTGAAATTTGTTTGTTTGTTATTTTTAGATGTTTAGGTTGTTTTTCCTTTGGATTTGGTTTCTTACTTCTGATATGATTCATTTTTGTTTGTTTTGGATCTGTTAGATTATGCCTGGGGTTTCTTATACTTCCATGCAGTTTCTATTCATGTTTGTTAGTCTCTCTCAGCCACCCTGCAATTAACCCTCCTTTATATTATTACATATTTTTGTGATATATCACTTTTTGAATGAAAAGCAATTTCTGTTATCAAGAATAGTAGCACATTTTATATTTGGGGTTAATTTGACCCCAGGAAAAACAAACACAATTGCTGCTAGCTTCTCACACTATCTTTGGCCTTGCCTTGTTTCACTGTCATCAAAGTGTATAAAAAGGGAGAAAAAATTAAATGTACAGTACAGACCAAAAGTTTGGACACACCTTCTCATTCAAAGAGTTTTCTTTATTTTCATGACTATGAATATTGTAGCTTCACACTGAAGGCATCAAAACTATGAATTAACACATGTGGAA
>JAHUTJ010018545.1:0-14331 GCA_036250325.1 Characodon lateralis
GAGGTGACATTCCACGTCCCTAGAGCCAGCCTAAGCATTCGGGGATCGGGCCGCTGAGGTCTCCACCTTCGTCCGCCACCCAATCCTCTTTGCACCAGTCCCTCACGGTTCCCCCTGCAGGTGGTGGGCCCACTGGGGGATGGCCTTGCGTCTCTCGTTCGGGCTTGGCCCGGCCGGGTCCCGCGAGGAGCAACCCGGCCACCAGGCGCTCTCCGACGAGTCCCGACCCCAGGCCTGGCTCCAGGGTGGGACCCCGGCTCCGCTGTACCGTACGTCACATGCCTCGATATATTCATCCTCATGAGGGGTTCTTGAACCGCTCTTTGTCTGACCCATCACCTAGAGCCTGTTTACCATGGGAGACCCTACCAGGGGCATTTAGGCCCCAGACAACATAGCCTCCAGGATCATTTGAGCACTCAAACTCCTCCACCACGTTAGGGTGGCGGTTCAAGGAGGGGTTTGATGGAAGTAAAAATATAAATAGGTTCTTTTGGAAATATTGTTTTGGATTATGAATCAACTGGAATATTAGAATTAGGAAAATGAACAACCCAATGTTAAAAGGAGAAGAAACAACTCAGTTATTGCTATGTTTAGGAGAGAAAGCAAGGAAACGACATTCAGACTATCAAGGTGATTGAGTGTGTTTTTGAGCTTATGTTTATCAGGTAAAACAGTCTGATTTCCAAATTTTTAGCTGTAACAGTGTTTTTGAGGCAACGTGAGGATTTTAACATTCTTTGAGCAGGATGAGGCTGAAACAACTTTGTATGTGGTGTTGTGCAGAAACTAACTGAATGCAATAATTAAAGAGTTTGAGTGGCATGACAGACAGTGTCTGTGGAATAACTTTTTGGCATCTAAACTATTGTATTGCTGTTAAAAACACACCTGTAAAACATGATGATGTGGAGAAAGTAAGATTGCTGACACCTGTGATCATCAAAACAACCATGCTAGCCAGAACTGGAACAGAATGCTGCCAGAATTTTAGTGTTCTGAATTAAGATTTATTGTCACAATCTTTAATTTCTCAATGTGGTGAATGACAGGCAGACCGGGCTCAGCAAAGAGTGCTGGTTTATTAGGTTTCCAATATACTGCTATCAGACAATTTGTGGACTTCTCCTCTTCACTGGATAAATCACTGTCACCAATCTTTGGCGACTAGGAGTTGTGTTCTCAGCTGGCTTGTGCAATTATTTTCCTTTCAATCTTTTTTGCATATATTTTGATTTAAGACATGAAAAACAACAGAAAAATAAATATTGCAAATATTTCTGACTCATGGTCCCGAACTATCTTACAAAGACTTTTGTTTAGCTTGGAATAAATATATACTTTGCCCTGGCAAAATATTGTCATCTACTGTGTCTCGGTACAAGTAAAGGCATCAAGATCTCCAACAGTGTTTAGTGTTTTGCCATTAAATTTTCTTTTCGGTAATGTGCTTCAATACTGAGTTGCCACCTGAGTTGTTCAGCATTGCAGCTGGTAAGTTTGAGTACATTGGCATTTCACAATGAAGACATTTTTTTAAATGGCTTGGTATCAAAACAAACGCAGCCAGAAGCCATTTCCTTAGCAGGAAACATGAAAGACAGACTACAATTCTGCAGGAAGTGCAGAATACACAGCAGATTACTGGTGCAAAGTTATTTCTTTCTGCTGAAGTCTCCTTTTGAATATTAGGATATATAGGAAAATACATTCAGAAGAAAAGATGAGCGTTACACCAAGCTGTAGGTCATGCCACAGTGAAGCAGACCATGTGTGGCGTTGCTTTTCTTCTCAAGCAGTTTCCTCATTCTCAATTCTGCTAAAAAACATCACCTTACGGAAAGAGTGGGATCAAAGAATTTCCAGAGTGCAACTTCCTCTAACAATCCAGGAACATTCTACTGATGATCTGGGTATTTTGCAACCTACTGAAGCACTATGACAAAGTGGCTGAAATATATTGCCCAAAAAACAACAGAGATATTGATTTCATTAAGAACCTGCAGCCAAGCCTTAAAAGCCCCGTGGCCAACAAATTCCGATCAACTCCAAGAAACAATAAGATATCGTGTGTCACCATCGCTTAAGATTAAAAGAAATTGGTAATATTCAGATTATGAAATTCTATTATGCTTCATGGGGCACACAGTACATTCTAGATACTGTATACCCAAAAGACCACTCCAAGATCTTACAGAGACCACATTTTTGCTTATTTTTTGTGGCTGGGTCTGAGTCTTGTGTAAATGGGACCAAGATGAATGGCCAGAGACATGGACTCTGTGTGATTTCAATTGTCGATTAGGTTGAATAACCTGAAAATCTCAAGGATACTTTTTGTCTTCTTTGTAGAAAATGCCGCAGCTCCAGAAGGCACACAAGTGAAATTCAAACATACAAGCTAACAACCAGTTAAAGTTTGAAGCCATTCAAGCTGATTTCTTTAATAGGACCAGGACTCTTTCCTCTGGCACTGACCCCTCTGATCCCAGCAGGGAAAACAAAGGCAGTTATGGAGTATGGGGATCCTTCAACTCTTCCCATTAACTAGCCAGAGTATCTGCTGTCAACAAATGGCTGAAGTACAGCGAGGTGATGAAGGCACCGAAGAAAAGCAGAGACAGGCAGATCTGGGCAAAATATTTTTGAAGGGTAAGCAATGAAGGTCACAACAATAGTAGATTTCTAAAACCCACTGCAAAGATCCTCTCAAACACATAAGAGGAATGATCAGTTCCCAGATAAGTCTCTACTTAAGAAGATATAGAAATATAAAGGTCAAGGAAGTCCAGTTTTCTTGTTTATGGTGGATCTATATTACCAGTTATCATGTCCGTCTGTGTGCAGTCTTTCTATTCCTCTTCCAAATGGATTGACCTTTCTCTAAAAGGTCCGGCTGTGACACCACTCACATGCACAATACCATCCTGAAGAGCCAGAAACACAATCAGAAACAAGATTTAACAATGGAAAAAAAACTATTGATTCTGTTCTTTTTTTCCTTTACCCTTTTAATGCCTTGTTTTAAAACCTATAAATGTTACCAACTATTCAGTATTTTTTCACATTATCATTTAAAGAATAGATGTGCCACTTGTGGTGCATAGAAAAGCACACTATGAATGTCAATCTAGAAGATCTTCCATTAAAGGAACACATTAATTATTAGGCTAGCTTGTAAATGTTTTTATAGGAGGTACATCTAAAAAAATTGTATATTACGAAGAAGTTAAAGTTTTGTTATTACTCGGTTTAGAAAGTGAAACTCATATATCATATAGATGCATTTAACATAGAGTGAAATATTTCAAGCCTTTATTTCTTGTAATTAGATGATTATGGCTTGCAGACAATGAATTTCTCAGACAATGTCTTAGAAAATTCGAATATTAGGAAAAAGTTAAATATTGGAAACTCATGTTGTTACACACTATCAGTTAATTAACTCAAAACATCTGCAAAGGTGTCCAGAGCCTCTAAATGGACCTTCAGTCTGGGTCAGTAAGCTGCACAATCATAGGAAAGGCTGCTGACTGGAAAGATGTCCAAGAGACAATCTCTGACACCCTCCACAGGGTGCACCATGAAAGATCATTGCTAAATATTCTGGTTGTTCCCAGAGTGCTGTATCCAAACACATACATAGAAAGTTGAGTGGAAGGAAAAAGTGCGATTATAAAAGGTGCTCCAACAACAGAGATAAAAATCTATGGGGTATTGTCAAGAGCAAGATAAGACACCAGACCCAACAATGCTGATGATCTGAAGGCTTACTATCAAACTTGGGCTTTCATTACACTTCGGCAGTGCCACAGGCTGATCATCTCCATGCCATGCCTCACTATTGCAAAATAATGCAATTCATGCAAAAGAAGGTTTAACCAATTATTATGTGCATAGAAATTAACATACTTTTCAGAAGCCTGACACGTTTATGTTAAAAATATCCTTTTATATTAATTGTATGTAATATTTGACTTTTCTGAGACAGAATTTTGGGGTTTCATTATCTGTAAGCCATAGTCATCAAGATGACAAAGAATAAAAGATTTAAATATTTGACTATGTGTAATGAATGTTTATGATATATTAGTTTTACTTTCTGAAATGAGTGACAAAAAATATTGTTTTAACTTTTAACTCTATTTTCTTTATAATGCTTGAAACTACACCAATTTGACTCATTGTTAATATGTAATGGTCATAAAACAAGGTTTGCTTCACAGAGCTTTTCTCCCATATTCCAAAAATATGTTCTTTTATCCAAACCCCACAATCATGCAGTTGCCAGAATAACACTAGGTTGTAATCTTGATGCTCATAGGGCTGTACACAACACCAGCTCAAAAGATGAGATTTTATTTGTCTTAGATTTTATAAAAGAGACAAGATATACAGTATTATTTAATTAAAAAATCTGGCCCAAAATTATCTCAAAAACACAAAAGCATGATGTCATAATATCTCTCAATTCATGCCGACTTTCTCTTCTTTCGAACCCTGAACCCCCCAAAACAAATACAAAAAGAAGTGGGGAATGGTGAAAATTCCTTCCTGGTGGTTATGAATTAGTGCGTGGTGAGTATAAAATAGCACCATTTTGTGTCTGGAAGAGGTCAGACATCAGGCAATCTGAACTGCAAATGTATGAAACGAAAAAGGGGCAAAGCGGCCAGCACCCACTGCAGCAGCAATAGCAGCATTTAGAAAACAGAAAAGATGGAGTCAGTTCATTTGGATTCTAAGACAAATGCTTGTCCAAAACACATATTGTGTAAGATTTGTGACTTAGTGGCACTGGCACCATTCTGCAAAATAACAAAAAAAACAAACAACTTTAAACTGAGAAATTCACCATGCTAACAAATCAGTCACATCTCATCTGTTGTCTGGTCTTTGTTCATTACCCAAAACGCCACACAAACAGTATAAAGATGTTGGAGACTTCTTCAATGCTTTCATGATCAAGTGTTGTTGGCCATCCCATTGAGCAGCCCTTAGTGGACTTTATCATTATGACAGGTCAACTCAAGAACTACTGCCTTTCCTATTTCAAAGTAAGATTCTTAAACACAGACACAACAGGGAGTCATACTTCAAACATTCACCTTCCCATACTAGCTTACACCACTCAAAAATCACAGGCCGAGACAGAATGAATGTTGATGAGAATGTTGGTTTTTTAATATCTTGAGTACTACAGCCCCAAGATCAAGAAGAGAGCTGTATAATATATTGCAGTTAAAACTGTCTGCTTGGATGCAATATTTGGTATGCGAGAATATTCTAAGTGTCATGCATTAACAATCTACATAGATACACCTGATATAGAATTTAGTGACTACAATGCTATGGAGATGTTTGAAAAGAAAGTGATGATGAAAATTTTGGCAAATATTGTCTGAATTTTCAACAGTCATATTTCAATTGCAGGTTAAACTTATATGCCTAAGATGCAGATGAGGAATATTTGTAAAGGTAAAAACTCAAAATATTTTATTCTGACCTTTATAATAATCCATCCCATGAATTAGTCCATAGGCTTCTACAATTAGCTTGAAACTGTGGCTCTGGTGGAGAAATAGAGACTCAGCAATCAGCAGGTCATGAATTTAATTCCAGCTTTCTCCAACACATCTAGAAGTGTCCTTGGGCAAGGCATGGCACATAGTAAAGTAGCTGAAGATTTTATTTTAAATAGGTTATTAGCTAATTTGGAAGAATGCTGCACTTGGCATGCTGCATATAATTTAATGGTACGTGAAAAAAAATCTTAAGATCACTTTGAAGGAAAATATCACGACACAAAGGAACAAACAAAAATTGTATTATTAAGTATTACTGATTGCTTAATTCTAGAAAAAAAGTAACTTCACTGCTGGCTACAGTTAAAATGGTCAGCATATCTGGTTTTATTAGTTACTTAAAACAGCTGGATTGTAAGAGGTCATACAATATTGATCTCAGTCTAAATATAGCCACTGCAAATTCACTGACTAGAAGAGAACTAACCTGACCCACAGCATAAATTATCTTAATCAAAGGACGGCAGTTCCCCAGTAAACAAAATTTTTACAATGACTCTGGATATGGCATTTTAATGAATCTATAAAAAGGATTGCTTCAATTAATAAAATAGGAAAATAAGTATTTTAAAACTTTTTACTACCAGTGTAAGATTGTTCTGTATCTGCTGTTCAGTCCTTGTCCTTCAAGAAGGGCAGCTGTCAGCAACTCAGCGACCCAACACAGTAAACAAGTTGGACCTTGTACTTAAAATTGAAGTAACTGGAGAAAAGGCCAACTTTGACATGGGATGAGATTGCATTTGAAGGTTTTGTTCCACACTGATGCAATCAAGTGGAGACTGTATTGAGCAGAACTCTTCAGCATCTTTTTTTCAACCAACCAAGGTGCTTGAAAATTAAGGCTCTAGTATCAGGTATTTTCTGGTTTTACAGGCATTGTTTGGCCTTTTGTTTTGGTCATGGGATTTATTAATGTGGAACATTTTATTTAATTACACAAGCTAACATTTATTTTAACATAATAAAAGTACATTTGAATTAGATATGTCTTAAGAATACTATGGTCATGTCCAAATGGTAAAACCTTAAGTTTGTTGGTAAATATAAAAACTAAGAGGTGAAAAAAATTACAATCTTTTGTTGAATTTGTTTAAGTGGATAACATGTATAAATAGTATTAGTTAAAATATAGTAAATTTAGTTTTAGAAAAATACAAGTCTAAAAGCACAAGGCTTAACACTCAGAAACCTGAACTAACTTTAAGGTTACATGTAAAAGAAGCTGATGGTTCAAAATATGAAGTATTTGTTTCATTTTATTTTTATCATTGTTCGCTTGTTTTTTACCTTCCTTGCTTTCTGTTTGCTGGTTTACATAAAAAAGAGGAGCGAGAGAAGTCCTGAGTCTAATCAAGTCCCTCCTTTGTGATGTGTAGGAAGCCATGATGTTTTAAAGTCACTTAACAGCCACACCACAGGTTAAATTGAAGATGCAGTACCCTCACTTGCCTAAAATAGCAGTGGACACAAATATGTACAGATTAAAAAAAAAAAAAGAAAACCCATCAATGTGACATTTTGTGTAATCTGGTTCTAACGTTTTATTTCCCAATTTACGATCACATAACGATGTTGTCAAAGTCAGTGTTGACATTTCACTATGTGTTTGTATTTGTTGTCAACATGGGTTGATTCTGTTTCTTTTTAAACAAAGCTGTTGGAGAACACAATATGTGTTTAGCTGACCTTTCTTTCTTGGCTTTGCTAGAGATTATTTGGCTGGTGTAATGTAATGCAGTTTTCTATAACTATGTCCAATAGGTCTTAGAAGTAATGGCAAGGACTGGCATTGTTGATCAAAGAATGCAACCTATTGCCTCTGTTGAGCTTCCAATTGATGCCTTATTCTTTTATATCACTGACAAACCCTGCATTGAGTTCAGTTTTGTTTCATCAATGATTCCACATGTATTATTGTCCTAGTGTCTATATAAGTTTGTGATATGGTGATTCTTTTTCTGTTTTCGTTTAGCTATGGATCTACCTGTATTTTTAAGAAATTTCTATAACACCTTGACATTATTACATGCCTGCCATACATTTCTATGACAAGGGTATGAAGATACATTACTTTATTATAGTGACATTTTTGTTAGGACTTGAGCAACAGAGGAACCCAGAATGCAGACTAGCAGGCAACATGATGGCAAGTGACAAGGATTTAATGACTAAAAAACAAAAACACACTCTCAGAAGAGGCAGGAACAAAATAATAAATGGGCTGGCAAGACAGACATGGTATGACCCGAAAAACAAGACTTGAGCAAGATCTGAAAGCAAGACTTGAGCATGATTTGAAAATGTTTCCGCGATGTGTATTTATGGAGCATGAACCAGGTGGAGCAAGGAGACAGATTAGCTTGGAGCAGGTGAACCGGATACAATTAACTGACAGGACAGAACAAATGTGACTGAGCAAAACAGAGACTCATGAGTACACACTAACAAACTAGAAAAACATGAAACTAAAGCATAACCAGATCCAAAAACCAAACTTGACAAAACATGAACAAGAAGACAAAAACTAAACCATGACCAGAAAAATAATAAACAGAAGCATGATTCAAAAACTGTGAGAAACAAATGAGGAAAAAAACAGAAACCAAACAACCCCAAATCATAACAATATTGGCATTTCCTCTCTATGTATCTGGCACTGTAGCATATGTAATCTGATTCTCAGCTAAACCAGGCTGCCACTGAATATTTTAATATGTGGAAAAGGATTCTGTGTCAAAGTCAAGACTGAAGATGCAGCGAACATTAAATAATATGAACCCACAGTCTGTGAATATTACAGGCTAATTTCACAATAAAGTATCAGCATGTAACTCATCAGCTGTCAGAGCTGTGTTCTGTAGCTTATATGCCAACTTACTGAAATGAGTTAAAGATTGTTTACCAGACTTAAGATTTACCATCAATTCACACTGACTACGTTCTGTGTTTGTTCCGTCATCCGTAAAATGTGTCGTGTGGCATTTCACACTGGATACAGTTTTAGGATTCATTCTTGCATCCCACAACAGCAGAAGCAACTGGAATGGTGAGCAAGTTCACACGGGAAGTTGAGAGTGTGGTAAAAGCCATGAATATAGAGAGCTGCATGTAAAAAGAAGTTAATGACTGACTTCCTGCCTGGCTCAATATGGTCTTCACAAATTTAACATTTTGCTCCCTCATCCGGCTGCATGGTGGCGCAGTTGGTAGCACTGTTGCCTTGCAGCAAGAAGGTCCTGGGGGTCTTCCTGCATTGAGTTTGCATGTTCTCCCCGTAAATGCGTTGGTTCTATCAAGAGTACTCAGGCTTCCTTCCACAGTCCAAAAACATGACTGTTAGGTTAATTGGTTTTTCTCAATTCCCCTTAGCTGTGAATGGGTGTGTGAGTGGTTGTTTGTCCTGTGTGTCTCTGTCTTGCTTTGCGATGGTCCTGTCTAGGGTGTACCCTGCCTTTCGCTGGAGATAGGCACCAGCTCCCCCCGTGATCCTGTACGGAAGAAGCAGATATGGCAAATGAATGAATGGATGGATGGATTCTCCCTCATCTGTGAAAAATAAAGTTGATCACTATCTCTGATGGACTACGGAGGAGGGCTCTCTGTCATGCCACAGTGCTACAGAGCCAGTGTGAATTATTGCTTTGACAATAATGGCTTCTATTTGCGACTGAAAGCAAAATGCACGGATGATGGAGTCTGTGTAAATTACGGGCTAGGGTCTAAGTCAGGTAGGTAACTTGGGGTAAATGTCTTTACTAAGAACTTATTGACATGTGGCAGGGTGAAGCTGAAATCAGGCTCAGACAACTACTTTTCACAGTGACCCACAGATGCAGAGCTGGAAACCTGTAACAGTAAAATAGCTTTTTTTAAAGAAATTTTTAAAATCTATTTAGATTGTCCAGGCAACACGTGTGTGTCATATATCCACAGATCCAAACAAGCACAGTCTTTCTCTGATGGCTAAGTGTGAAGGAAAGAAAGCCGTCTGTCCCTCTGAGATAGTCATACATGCTGCACAAGTTTGCACCCCATAAGAAACACATTTCTATTCAAAGACAGAAATAAACAAAAAATGCAGAGAAAACTACCCAAGGAAAACAAAACTATCTGTAACATGCAGTGCAACACAGAAGCTCAACAAAGCAAATATCAAATTTCAGCATCATCCTTCACAAGATATGGAGGTGAGTGATGATGCTGCTTTAAAGACATTCCTCACAAAGTGTCCGATAAGACAGCCACCACATGGATTGTTGCAGTCAAAACACCGAGCCGTTCAGAAGCTTTTATCGGAGCCAAATTTGGTTTTAAGAAATAAACAGACCAAATACTCTAATCATTTTTGTGGTCAGTCACTGGAGCAGTCAGATAACTGATTTCAAACTATAAATTCTCTTTAAGATTCTATTAATTGCTACATTTTTACTTTTAGCTCAAATTCTTTTTACAAAAGCTTTTGTCTGCAAGGTTAGAATAAACTAAAAAAAATGTCTGATTAAATTAAATGAAGATGACAACATATTTCTCCCCTTACTGTGTTTATTATTCAAGGATAAAAACAAGAGACTCCAGGGTGTATTTGTGCTACTCCGTCTACTTGCAAGCAATATTTTCTCACCATACTGCTGATAAAATTTACTGTCCCAGGTGCTTGCACCCAATAGCTTATTCAGATGGATTTCAGAATGCTCCAAGTATTGTCAGCATCACTGAACTGTGCACTTATTTCCCAACTGTAAGCCTGGTGGTAACAATTTCCCGACCTACATGCTGCACCCCAGCAATGTCAGCTTTATCTCCTCTGCCTTTTTTTTCTCTGTTGGCAGCCATGATGCACCGATCAAACAGTCAATTGCACTGGGTGGTTTACAGTCTAATGAGGTTTTAACTGAACAGTTTAATGTGCTTTAACTCTATTCTGAATTTAAAAAATGTAATTTAAAATTATGCATTTAACCACCTGTCCAGGTATATTTACCTGTAAGGATATGTTTGGAGTGTAACATGTTTAGGGCTCTCAGATATATCCAGTCATGTGAAAAAAACTGAAAGCCTATGAAAGCTTGTGGGTTTTTAAAACATATTGGGCCATATAGATAATAAAATGTAAACTGTCAAACTTCCTCTGTTTTTGTCACATGTAGATGTAAATGTGCATCGGTTTGTGCTCTGAAAAGCATGAAATGCATGTGAATCATCTAAGGAGAACTTTCATTCTCAGTGAAAAAGAAAACATGTCGGATCAGCAGATTAATTCCAAAGAATTCAGGAGTGATCATTTATAAGGTTAACAAGCAGTAGAAAATCATAGCATACCATATCATACCATGTCCATAAATAGCTGCGTAAAGTTGCGTGTAACTGTGGAACAATGGCAGCGTTGGTACAGCTGAAGGACCATACTAATGGAAGAAGTAAGAGGGAGCGGTTTTTTTCAGAGATTGTACTAACCTGCTGGTACATGATGATTAATGGCTTGTTAGCTGGTTTAGATTGCCCAGGGCAATTATTTTGGAGCTCTACATGGAGCTAGCCTCAGTGTTACAGAGGGAAACTAGGAGGAACCATGAGTCACTAATGCCAGTTCAAGGTCTCACTACGTTGCTGTTCATTCAACCAGAGCTTTTCAAAGGGAACTGAATGGTAGGTCGGGTATTTAACAGTCATTCCTGTGCCTTTCCATGCCAGCCTAATCCGAAAGCCTTATCCATGACATCCTGAATAAAGTACCTCACATCGTGTGTGTGGTGATAGAAGGCAATGCCACGTCATTACAATGATTTGGTATACATTACAATGATCAGCATTAAGCTATAATTCAGCTCAATGCACCAACTAGACACCACCATTTGGATTTAATACACACATTGTAGAACAAAACGGGTACGAGCTGACAAATGATATATTTTCAGCCAGGTTTGTGTTGCTAATGTCATTCAAAAAGTTGATGGTTTGCTGTAATTCACTATAAAAATCCCTCATGGGGTGAAGACAAAGTCTCTCTGTGACTGCCACATCACCATTGCCATGATTATTTGGACCCGTGGTGGGTCACTTCTGGGTATTTATGCTCATATGCATATATATTTGGGGGTGGGGACAGGGCTGTTTTTTACATTCATTGTGACTCCAATCTGGAAAAATTTTTACAATAAAATGTAAACCTTAAAGACATTTAATATGCATTTACAGCCACGTTTTAAGTCTTAAATAGGATCTGTGTGTTTTGCCATCTTGGGCAAGGTTTGTATATTGACTGTGGTCTATCTTAACTATGTTCCACAGGTTAAATGTGTCTTAAAATTCCACAAAATATTATCCAACAATTTAAAATGTATTCATAGCCCATTCTTTAAATCTATGAAGCTCAAGAATATTCAACCCATGGCTAGGCTTTTCAAATACTTTTCTTTTAATGTCTTTATTGTGCTAATTAGTCTCCTTCTTGTGTCTCAAACTAGTCTAGAAGAAATACATGTCACTTTATTCATGTGTATTTGTAATGTTTTTACCTCAATGTCTGTGTGTGAATGAATAAAAATTAACAAGAAGCGGAACTGACATCACTCTCATACAACCATGTTGATTAAATTCTCCTATGCAGTGCTTTGAAATTAGATAAAAGCTAATTAACCAATCATAATGCTTTAATCTAATTAAGAAAATATGACTTTGATATCAGAGGACTGCAGAGTGGTTGCCAAACAATATACAGAGAAAGCGGTAAAATTTCCTCTTTATTAATTTTCTCATCCTGTCATTCAGGTACAGCTCAGTGAATATTCCCTTGTGCCAGAAATGTACTGATTAGAAAGTACGTAATCCTATGGAAAAAAAAAAGGCTTATTAATTTTCATATTTTAGACACTGCTCCTTGGGTCAAGGTCTGCTCTTCGCTATAGCTTTTATTCAGCTTTCTTTGTAAATCCATTAAATGATATAGGAGTGAAAGAAAAGAAAATCAGACTCTTAAAAGACAATAAGCATGTGTTACACATGAATATAAAAAAAATTAACATACAGATAAGTGTAGAACTGTAATAGTATATTAAGAACTTATTACAATTAGAATATCTGCGACAGCAAATTAGATTAGGCACAAATGAAGGAGCCCAATGACGGAACATTATTAATCCAGTTTGTTTGTGTTAGTGCTTCTGCAACTTCCTGATTGAACTTGGCTAAGGACACTGCAGATGAAATATTAAGAGGCTTAATGGTAAGTGCAACTAACCACAAGAGCTGCTTTATGTCTAAGGTCAAAAAATGTTCATTTACATATAAATGAATAAAAACAGAAACATTGTGGATTAACTGATTATTTTATGACTAATGAACTGTAAGGAAGATTCACATTTATAACTAACAGCATGGGAAGGGGCTACTCTGATTTCTTATCCACACATCTTATTTGAATCTTTCTTCTTTTCACTTGCAGAAGTGTTGATGGGCACATTCTGGTAATAAACCATAAGTACATTTAGAATCAGACACTAAGTCTCATACAAGTGCGTGTGTTTGCTGCTGAGAGCTGCAAAAATGCTTCAGACTGGAGTGGAGGTTCACCTTCCAGCAGGAGAACCTTCCAGCCACAGCTACAATTAATGTTATAGATCAAAGCCTATAAATCCACTGGAATGGCACAGTCAAAGTAGAACAGAACTTAGAACTAAAAGGATATTTATGTCTGGTCCACTATTTCTTCATTAAAATAATGCTTTTTGGCAATAAATTTGATACTGTTGGAATGCCTCTTTATTTTCCTTTAATCACTGCCACATTTGCAAGAAAAATGCCATTTGTGGCTTTAGCAGCAGAGTTGAATATGCTCACACTGAAAACTTTCCATATCTTCTCTACCAATGCTAAACGTCTTTCTTCTGTTAATGACTCTTGTTTGGTGTCATTTGTTGGATTGGAGGATTGAAATCTGAAGAAACAGAGATTGTGGCAATTTAGCAATTAATTCATTTAACAAACCGGGGCCTCAGAAGTGTGTGGGCAGACTGTACACAATTTGGCATCCCCTCCTCAAGCTTGGGGGTGGTCATGTCTGTGTGTTTATGTCCCATTCTTCAACCAGCATTGGTTACAAGTCACCCAATATGGTTGTGTTGGTCACTCTGGCATGTGGAGTACACCTAAGATGATTCTGCAGGACTCTAAATGTGGTTGCATGTGACCATTGGTTGGGAAGGGGCTTAATTTTGCTTAAGGCCAAATAGGACCTTAGAAGTCATCTGTAGGGGATGACAAAACAACAAAATTTACTTTTAAATCAAATACATTGAACCTGTCAAATTGGTCCATTGAAATCCTTCATTCCCACGTTTATTGTTCTGACCCATCGCCTACTTATTTAATGAGCCCGGTATTGCAAGTAGCCACCATTACAGTATTACAAAAATATGGTGCAGATCTTTATTTTTAGTTTTAAATTCCTTTATCAAAACTATGTGCTTCATATACAGGGGTTGGACAATGAAACTGAAACACCTGGTTTTAGACCACAATAATTTATTAGTATGGTGTAGGGCCTCCTTTTGCGGCCAATACAGCCTCAATTTGTCTTGGGAATGACATATACAAGTCCTGCACATGGTCAGAGGAATTTTAAGCCATTCTTCTTGCAGGATAGTGGCCAGGTCACTACGTGATACTGGTGGAGGAAAACATTTCCTGACTCTCTCCTCCAAAACACCCCAAAGTGGCTCAATAATATTTAGATCTGGTGACT
>JAHUTJ010018546.1:0-14326 GCA_036250325.1 Characodon lateralis
AACAAAGAAGACAACTAAACGATCTTCCTTCGCAAGTTAAGACTCTGAATCTCTCTACCCCTGGTGGTTCAAGCTACAACAATTTAGTAAGCCATTTCTCAGATCTAAGTAATCAGTTACTTCATATAATTTGTTGTTCACCAGTTCATTCTTATTCCTTCCCGTACAGTTGGTGTTTCCAGTCCTCATCCCAGATTCTTTTGCTGACAATAAAATCCGTAAAACTTTCTCTTCTGAGTGTTCTCTGTATGTGGGTCAGATCTATACCGAAAATGACAGTAGTACTATAATCTCACACTGAACAATTCAGAAAAAAAGCAACCTTTTATTTATATACATTAATTTTGTGATAAAAAGTAAGTAATATATATTTTTAATAAAGCCAAAAGTGGGACAATTAGTTGTATCCCTGCTGTTAATGCTTTGTACAGGTGTGCTTGCTAATATGTTAGCTCTTAGGCTTCTCTAATCTATCAAAAGGTTGGAGCATACGGAAAGCGGGATCTTTGACCATACCCATGCTGAATTGCTTTAGATTGTCCAGAGTTCGTGGGTGACCAGATGTGATAATTACTCTTTATTTCGTAATTAATTTTTACTGTGTCTACATTGATAATGAAAACTCTTGAACCCCTAATGAGATGACCAGAAATACAATATTTCTTTTTAATGCAACCCACCCATTGAAGATTAAATTGTTCTTCTTTCTTAAAATTTGTTCTTGGTCAAAGTACTTTGTTCACTTTTGAAGACTGTCTGTCATACTGAGACACTGAAGTGTACAAGTGAACTGAAATGAACTCAGTCCCTGGAATTTACGTGTACCTAATTATTAGAAACTCAGCTTATTTGTTTTAAAGATACATGCAGAACAATGTCTAAAACCAGAGCTGATGGTGGTACTAAGAACTTTAATCTGCTGTGTAGTCCCTGGTTACTTAATATTTCTGCTGCTGTTTTAGAAATGCTACTTTGTGTTCCTTTTATCATTGCTCACAGATAATACACGGAGTCAAGTCTCCTACTGCTTAGTGTTATTTTGCAACACGTTGTCTTAGGAAATACCTCCCTGCATTAAATTTTTAAATAAACTTAATCATAATGTAAAATGGTAAAATAGTCTGAGTGGCAGTCATTAGCACATTTTCATACAAGAAGACGGCACAAATTCAGAAAGCCTTTCTAAAAACATCACTACATATCCAAAACATTTTAAGTGAAACTAAAACAAATATTACAAAAATAGGTTTCTTTTTTGCAGAAGAAACCTTCTGCTAAAAGCTGTCAAGTCAACATTTTTGGGAGACGAGCACAGTATGAGGTAAGCCTAGTTGTACTTGTGATTCTCAAGGACCCACTCCATTAAAGTCCCAGAAGATTAGATACTGAAGCCACTATGCTGAATCAGTGCAATGTAAAATCCCATTTGCTTTATGCTTATCACTGTGGCTAATTTTTACAATAATTTGCCTCTTGTTCCAAGAAAAATAAGCACATTTTCCACATAAATGTTTAGTAGACAGTTTTTTCTGCTTTTTAGACTGTTTTTGTGTTCAGTGCATATGCGATTAATGATTAGTCTCTGGTAGACATACAAGACAAATGACAACATGAGGAAACGTTGCGCCCTGCTGCTGAAAGTGAATCCAGTGTTGACAGAAAGTGTTGAGGTGAAGCAGACAATGGTTACAATGTGGTTCAAGGCTGTGTCGCCACTGTGTACTTCAGCTGCACAATGCACTGGCATGGTCAGGGAAGTGACATATCCCAAAACTCTTGACTCTCCAGGTACTTCAAGCACTCTGAGGATCAAAACAGTTTGTCGACATGCTTTGGTTACTTTGTTCTTCTTTTACAAATTGCTAAAAACTGCTACAGATATCGTTCATATAAGTGTGTACATGTTTTTTTAATCCTGTGTAGCACAGTGTCCTGAAAAGGGAACTGCAGGATAGGGACTATCAGTGGAGAAAGGAAGGTCAGTTGGGAATCCCACCTTTTGTTCTGCTCAGATGTCAGGTCACCTAAGTAAGGCAGGACGTTTTTAGGTTTATTTTCCTTTGGCTATTTTCTTACACCAGAAAAGTTTGCCTCTGCCTCTTTCACAAGCTAAGTTCTTGATATGGCCACAAAGATTAGCCTCTTTTTAAACTGCTTCTGGACAATTCTAAAACATCTATTTAGTCGTCCTTATATTCCAGCTTTCACAATTGAAGTCTGTTTGTGAAATCACATGAGGTGTGGAATATGATGGGTCGGTACTGGGTGCTACACATGAAATGGGCGTCTCTCATTTTAAACCTTAAAACACACTGAGTAGGAAATTTCAGAAGTTACTTTGAATTTTACTAATAAATGCTGACCACCACTCCACCACCCCACAAAGATATTGACAATCAATCAATGTATGGTTTTGTCTCTGAAAACTTCAGCATGACCTATCGATCAAGCTCATCCATATTCTAAACCCACTTAATCCTAGCAGAATTACTGGAGGCTGGTGCCTATCTTCAGTGGTCGATGGGCGAGAGGTAGGGTACAACCTGGAGAGGTCACCAGTGCATAGCAAGACAATAAAGACACACAGGAAAGACACACACTGACCTGAAAGCAATTATGCCATGTTTTGTGGGACTTTAATTTTGTTAGGTTTTCCTAGTGTTTAATTATGTACCATTTTTTTGGTTTCCCTTGTGCTCAGTTATATTAATTGGTTTTTCCCAGATCCCTCTGTGTTCATTCTGTGCACAATCCTCTGTCAGTTGCACCAGCTCATGTCAACACCCAGTTGCCCTGCATTATTCACCTGATTTCTGTTTGACTGATCACCTCCTGCATTTATAAGCCAATCAGTTTCCTGTACTCCTTGTTGGATCCTTCCATTACCTTTCATGCCTGTTACCTGAGTTTATGTTGCCTTGCCTGCTTGCCATTTGTTCAGCTCCCTTGTTGTCTTTGCAAGAGTTTCTCCCATTTGTCTCATGTCTCTTCTCCATTTGTATATTCTTCTTTAATTAAATGTTTCTTCAAATTCAGTTTAAAACAATTTGGAAAAGCCCTTATGGTAATTTCATGGCTCTGAGAGCTTCTGATAGGTTCATAAACAGCAACTGAGTAAAATGTAGGTACACCTGTGAATGTATTTTCAGGTACACACAGCTTATTTGGATGACATCATTGAATGATCTAAAGAAAGCAGAGAAGAAATCAGGAAGACAGTTGTGACCTCCACAGATCTAGTTCATCTTCTGGTACAATTTTCAAATGCCTAAAGGTGCCACATTCATTTGTTAAGACATTATAAACAAGTATAAGCATGGGAATGTCCAAAAATCATTTTTTTCAGGAAGGACAGATTAGCTGTCCCAGATATTAATGTGTTTTGGTGTAAAATGTGCACATCAACCCCTAGAACAAAAGCAAGACCTTATGAAGATTCTGGCTGAGATAGGAAAGTGTCATTATCAACAGAGAAATAAGTATTTGTATCAGGGAGAAGCCATTTCTCCAAAAGTAACGTAAAGGGTCACATATACACTCAGCGAAAAATATCTTAATTTTAGGAGACATGCACTGCGGTCTGATGAAACTAGAATTAATTATTTGACTGTAACAGCAGTACATTATGCTACATTTGAAGAAAAAAGAGGGGAAACTTACAAGTCTGAGAACACCACCCCAACAGTAATATACAGTGGTGGCAGTATCATGTTGTGTGGGTGTTTTGATGCAGGAGGGAATGGTGCACTTCACAAAATAGATGGCTTTGTGAGGAAAGAAAGTTGGAAATATTGTGGTAACAACTAAAGACATCTGCCAGGAAGTTAAAGCTTGGCGAAAAATGGGTCTTGCAAATGGATAGTTACACTAAGCATACCTCCAAATTAATTACAAAATGGCTCAAAGGCAACAAAGCCAGTATTTTGGAGGGGCCAACACAAAGCTCTGATCTCCTACCTTTACAAAATGTTTGGGCTGAGTTGAAAAGTTGTGTGTGAGCGGTCTACAAATCCGTCTCAGTAGTTCTGTCATAAGGAATGGGTCAAAATTCCTGCAAACTACTGTAAGAAACTTGGGAAAGGATACCCAGAAGGTTAGACCTAAGTCATAGAATCTAAAAGCAATTAAACCAAAGACTAATGAAATGTACGTAAAATTTTTTGAATTTCAAGAAAGAAAACTAAACAAAATTCTCTAAAAACCTCACTCGGTATTCTCGCATGTAGCAAATAGAAATAATTTTGGTAATCCTAACTGATATAATATAGGAAAAAAGTCTGATGTAATTTCTAGAAAGTGAGAAAAAAGGTTATAGACATGGAGTGAATGTAAATATTTGGGTTTAATTGTATGCAGCAATTGTATGTCACTGAAGTTTGACATCTAGAAGGTCTTAAAATGGGGGATGTTTCTACAACTTGAGAACAAAGAAAAAACAAAAGAACAGACTGAGCAAGCAGAAACCAGCTGAAACCAGAATCATCCAGGCAGTTCGAGGTGGCCTTGAGCAAGACTAATTTACAGTATGGAGCAAAGGTACGAGAACATAAACTTTTGTTGTAAGGGATGCCTTTTGGAGTGCATTCTTAGGGACTTTTGGGACCCTGTTGATTTGAGCAACTACTGCCTTCCCCGCCCAGGAGATGCATGACCCAGATGTTTGATGAATGGACCTGACTGCGTAGGTGTGGTGGAGGTCAGAAGATGTTAATCAGGAATGAACAGGAAACAAGCAACTAATTTTGAAATCTACTGTACTTACGCAAAGTTTAGATACTGCTTATAGCAAAAAAAAAAAAAAAAGCCTTAATAGACATAGAAATACCAACACAATGGGATGTCCAGCAATCAATGCAGGACTGACTGAAAAAGTAGCAAGGGGCCGGAAATAGCAAAAGAAAATGTAATGTCATAAAATGATTTACTGTTTTATGTGTTGCTGAAATGCTTAAGCCTGACAAGCTGCCTGATAAAATAAATTTATGAGTGGATATCTAAGGCCATTTATCCCAGCAGAAAAAAAAAAACATTCATAACCCCATGAGTTATGTTCCAGTGAAAAGGGCAACAATACTTTGACAACACAAGGAGAGACACTCATGGATAGAGACGAGCATCGAGCGGAAAGGGCCAGGAGACACGACGAGAGGTTTGGCTTCCAGCACTCGGCCTCGTGGACAAGGTCACTTCCAAAGCAACATTCTATGGGGGGTCGGGACAAGCATCCTATAAAGCAGATAAAGAACAATAACAGGAACCATAGGCCACAAAGTAACTGGAGAATCTCTCTGGAAGAGAATAATTGAAAGACCCTGTAAGATCAGGACACACGCTCAGCATGAAGGAGACAGGGTGGATAAGATATTTATATAATGTGATTAAAGCTAATGCAATGATGAAAATTGGATCATTGGGTCTACTGCCAAACACGATAACAGTTGCCATCAAAGTGTGTGGTTTCAATAACCTTGCAACATTTCAACACTAAAAATAGAAACATTAAAAGTCTTCATATAAGTTGTGCAAGCAGCTCTTAACAACATATCATCAGACTTTAATAATAGAAAATCTCAAGTGTTTGAATGGGATAGCATTAGCTGTATCAACAAAAGATAAGATGAGGTGAACCTCTAGGGTCTTTGGATGGATGTATGGATGGATGTATGGATGGATGGATGGATGGATGGATGGATGGATGGATGGAATGGATGGATGGATGGATGGATGGATGGATGGATGGATGGATGGATGGATGGATGGATGGATGGGATGGATGGATGGATGGATATTTCAGCAAACCTCATCTACAACAGTCACTTTCCCTGTATTGATTTCTGCCTGATTTTATTTCCCAAATGGATTTTCTATCCAGAGAGTAATGCACTGGCATATAGGCACGATATAAAACCCACTTTAAATACACTATACTGTTCTTTAAGAGCCACTCCTTTTCATGGAAGCAGACAATAAACAACTCATTCAAAATATTTGTCCGACAATAACATTCATATCACTTATAGAAAATAAACAACTTTGTTGCACTGCTTTGTGCTCATGCATGCATTTGCACATTAAAACGTGATGGGCTGTCTTTTATAAAAGGGCGAAAGGATTGAATCTGTTTGGGGTTAACACTCCATATCCTTTTCCATCCTGGGCATTGTTCCTTTAACAACTGATTAATATCTTGTTTAAACAGTCTGCAGACACATCACTCTGTTAGTGTGTTTATAAATGTTCTACTGCTAATCAACACAATGGCCCGCATTCCTGGCATTTAAAGGAAGTCCCTTATATCACAGCATCTGCTTGCCACCAGAGGCACAAAAATTCTAAGACTATGACTCGGGAACAAAAACAACTCTGCACATGAGTATCTGCTTGTTGGAATTATTTTAAAGTGAAGGCTGCTTCGGGCCCTCCGTCAGGGTTTTAGCTGTGTTTTGCATCACCAACACATCCGTGAACCTTTAACCTACCCCCCGTTTGACTTCACGGTTGATTTCATGGAATAACAATGGCACATACAGAGAGGATTAAGTGTAAATTAGCAAATGTTTTCCTTTTTTAGATTTCTGAATGAATAAAATTAGACCAAAAAAGTAAACATAGTTAGATAGAGTCAGTCCCCAAGACTGTAGGGGGTTACCAAACACCTATGATAATCATGTAGTTTTCTGGTCTGAAGTGATGTGAAACATGAACCATATTACTTTGATTTTGACAATAAAGAGCGAAATGTGAAATATTTTGTTTAAAGACTTTTGACCTTTGAAAGCTAATTATCATTTTCCTTTCAGCTGGAGGTTATGCAATATATTGTTTTGACCAATCACATATTTACATATCTTGGTGCATGCGTAGGTTTACTCTAAGTCTACAACTCAACAGCATGATGTTTGTTTAGCAGATTAGTTTTTTCACATTTTAGAAAAAAATATCCTTGTATAATCAGGGCAAACACCACTGTCGACCTTTGAGTAAAACCAAGCATCTCAGAATGTTAAAAAATAAACTACTGTCCTGCAATGAAATATTCATTTCTTCTTGCACATGGTCCAGGGTGACAGTAGGCAGTTCGGATTCAAATCTCTTTAACATTAAATGTTTAAAACATATTTATGGTTTAATTTCATAGGCCTTTAGTTACTTAGTATTGTCATTAAGACTGAGCAGATGATCTTTTGATGTCTGCAGTTAGCAGGTACACTGAAAATGTTTACCAGAGAATAAAAATGAGGTGGACAATAGATTATTTGATTAAGGCCAATAAAACTGTATAATACTACTGATTATAAACAAGCCTCTAATTTTCCACTGTTGACAACACAAAAAAGAAAACACCCTACAGAGTTCTGACTTCAGACTTTTCTCTTCTACTGCAATGAATAAAATTCATTAAGCTGGACTAACAAGTACCATATTGTCTACCATCTGAGTGATTGCTGTGATACAGTGCCTTGCAGAAGTATTGATACACCTTTAACTTTTCTCACATCTTGTTACATTTCAACCACAAACCTTAATGTATTCAATTGTGATTTTTATGTGACAAAGTAATGTAAAGTAATACATAATTGCCAAATGAAAGAAAGAGGGCTTTATTTTTTTTCCACTTCTCAAAAGTGTTGCTTGCATTTGGATTCAGTCCCCCCGCATCAATACATTAAGGAACCAAAATATGCTGCAAATATACCTCCAAGACTTTTGGGGTATGTTTTTACCAGGTTTGCACATTTAGACACTGACGTCTTGGATGGAAGTTTTAACTCATTCTTTTTTGCAAAATCACTCAAGCTTGGGCAGATTGAATGGAGAGCATCTGCACTGCAACTTTCAAATCTTGACACAAATCAATTGACTGGCTTGCGTACTCCAACACATGCTATATGCTTTGATATAAATCTTTCCATGTATAGCCTTGGTTGTATGGTAGGGTTTGTTGTCCTGCTGGAAGGTAAACGTCTGTCTCAGGGTTAAGGTTAGTCTTTTGCAGCCTCTAACTGGTTTTCTTCCAGAATTGCCCCATATTTAGGGTGTACTCACAACTGCCACTTTTGGTCCACTTTAAACGGACCAGAGGTCGTTTCCCACCTTGGTTTGGACCTTTTGTGAAGGTATGAATATACTCAGGTGAACCCTGATCCGGACCAAACAATAGGACCAAGACCCACTTTTTGAGGTGGTCTCAGTTTGCTTCCAGACACTAATCCGTTTTTTTTCTGGTGTGTATACGAACTAGCATCGATCCGACCCATCTACAGAAAACATACATCTCTTTGGACCTAACATGCCACTGTAGCCAGTAGCAAAAAAGAATGTTGTACTGAGCTCATACCTGATTAGCTGTATGTTGCTTAGCAACGCTGCTGCCACCATGCTGTGGGTCAGGGCACCCAGAGCATGTCGTCTCCTTTGGCATCAAGCACGCATTTGCAGACGCTGTTCCAAAATTACGAATAGAACGTTGCGATACCTGCGTTAAATGAGTTGCTCTTGACACAGTGATTTTGCAGTTGCAAAAACTGCGCAAATGTGCAGAACAAAATGCAGCAAGCATTACTTCCATGCTTGTTTTCCTCCATTTCTGGGTCTGTGCTCTGTCCGGCCTTAGTCTTTTCTGTCCAGTGGGATCAACGATCGTCACATGCATGGCATTGTTTACAAGTTATAGTTCATTTGCAAAAGGTCTCAATGACTCAATTACTATAGACCTGTTGCCCTGACAGGAAGCTTAGGTCCTTCAGTGTTTGCAGCAAGATACTGTATATCTTCTATAATTCTGCTGTGGAGAGTGTGATCTCTTCTGTCATCATCTGTTGGGGTAGCAGCATCAGGGCCTGGGACTTCAAAAAGCTAAAGGCTGGCTTTGTTCTGGGGACTCCTCTGGAACCTCTGGAGAGCAATGTGCAAAGAAGGTTTCTTCATGCAAAGAAGAACATTATGAAGATCCTGGGCATGCTCTTCAGGAGACTGTTGTACAACAACAGAGTGTGTTGTAAGACAGACCGCTACAGGAGATCCTTCCTGCTCACGGCCATCAGCATCTACAGGCTCTTTGAAGAAACCTGCATAATATGAGCTACAACAACAATTAATTTCTCTTTGGGATTAATAAAGTATTTCTGAATTTGAATTTGAAGTACAATGTGAAAGCGAACCGCACCAATCGAAAATCCAGACCAAACGAGCAGAAAAAGATGTGAATGCAACCTTAGCTCCATCCATCAGCTCTGATAAGCTTCCCTGTTGTTGCTGAAGAAAAGAATCCTAGGAACAGAAACTTGTGCCATAGGGAACTGACTTTGAATTGCTCAGACTGAATATGTATTTACATCATTTGAAATTAAATGCATTGGCTTGAAAATGAATTTTACTAAATCTAAACTGAATTTAATGGTTTGAAACTGAATTCATTTTCTTTAAAATGTATCACATTGTATAGAAAATTCAGTTTGACTACTTTCACTTTCAGTTCTATTATTCAATTTCAGTTCCAAAATTCAGTTGTTTTGCTCAAACATCCAGTTACTTGAGCAAAACCCCAGATTAATCAAACACAGATTCGCCGATTTTTGTTTCACAGCAGGTTAAACTTCCTGCAGTGCAGCGTACATGAGTTTGGAGGGTGTCAATCACCAAATCAAATGACCATCTATAAGAAGCGTCATGTAAACAAATGATGGTCTAACTGTAACAGTTATGCTACCTGTAGCTATAAACTACATAAGCCAAATTAGCATAGTGTCGCACCAGTGTTACGTTGGTCTTTGTTCCCCCATCAAAATGTTTGACATATCAATATTTACGTTATGGTAGGTTTGCAGCTGTCTTGTAGTAATTAAATTTTCAGATAATAGACCGGACAGTCCTCAGTGAGATCTTTAATGGTTTGGATAGTGTTTTATAACCTAACTCTGCTTCAGCCTTCTCCTCAACTTTATCCCTGAACTAGGTGATGTGTTTCTTGGTTTTCATGATGCTGTTTGTTCACTATTGTTCTCTAACAAATCTCTGACTCCTGTAAAGGCAATTAGTCAGATTGGTCAAATTGGCTTTTATTCATGGTATCAGAACAAAAGGGGTTGAATATAAATGTTTACCACTTTTAGGATTTTGTTAAGTGTTTAAAACCATTTATAATTTTCAGTTCACTTCATTAGGTACTACTTTGAGTTAATCTTTCATATAAAATATCAATAATTTTGAAGATGAAACATAGCAAAATTTTAAGGGGCGTAAACACTATTGCAAAGCACCTTACAATTGTGCACAGCCAGAACCACAATGCAAAATTATTTCAGTTGTTGTAAATTAAATACAGCTATTAGGATCCCTTCTGATGAAACCTAAAGATTATTGGTTGAGACCTGTATTTTAGCCGACACAATCAGTTTTACGCAGCCTGTCTGTATGAAACATTGACTGAATCATATACATGTTTTAAATTATGAGGATTAAATGGTTACATAGAACATGAGTGGACTGATTATACATAAACCTGGAATGCACAGTGAATAAAGCATTCTGGTAATGTCTGAAAATCAGAGTAATTTCTCAGTACCTCAGCCACTGCAACCTTTACCCGCACAGAATAATCAGACAGCTTAGTAAAACATTATCTTGTTACGCTATCCTGGTTTCTACAAGGAATTTTAAAACATGCTACACTAAACCCGATTCCTCCAGAAGTCCAGTCATCTAGGATCCTGGAGCACATGAATCTGCAGTGTTGATGTGCATTACTAATAGCAAGGTTTATTTGATTATTCAACCTATTCTCACTTCAGCATCATAGATTCAGGGTCAGGGTGTCATGCCGTTTGTTAGACCCTTGAACAGGCAATAGCTACAGGCAACAGATAAAAGTTTTAAAAGATTTATTGAGACCAAGAGGTGTGGTAGCTGGTTCTGTATATGGGAGAGGTCAAGGGGGGTTCTCAGGATGAGAGCTAAGTTAGAGGGTGTGATGGATGAATGTTTAAATGGACCGAGGGTATGATGAGAGAGGAGCTTACTGTGGTCGTAGTCGTGGGATATCCAGGAGAGAGGTGAATGTATCCACAGAGGCTGCAACTGACAAGCTGGGGTGCTTTTGAAGCAGGTGGTCAATGATGTCTGGTGGTTTCTTTTCCAGTAGGTTGATGAGGCAAAGACGATCGTTGGTCCAAATGTAAATGACAAGGAAAGTAGAATAAAAAAGTGTAAATCTAACCTGAAATTGCAATTCTATAAAAAAAAACAAACAAAAAAAACCACCTCAATTAAAATGTTTTTCTTTTTCTTCATCTTCCAAATCTCTGTTTAGATTGTTTTATGTTTTCTACGTTAACTTCTAATACAAATACCAATTTTACGCTAAAATATATTGTATGATTTTGATTGCTTTGAATGTGAGCATCATAATTTCCTAATTTGCATAAATTGAGTGGGACTTGTATTTTTGTATCAATGAAACCCTGTAACAAAGGCAACTTGTCTTTTGGCATTCTTACTGCTAATCGGACATGTATTACTGTTCATTTTGATTTGTTATTTTTAAATTTGCTTTCCTTTGGGCTGGGGTCCTTTCAGGTCAAAATTTTGGGTGGTGTCCTGTGCAACACTTAAAAATATTTCCATTGCCTGCCCTTCCTCACGTAGCCTCTTGGGATGACAGGCGTTACTCACGAGGTGGCAATGATTTGGGCGCAACGTGGACAAACAAGGTCTACATCAAAAATAAATTCGCACTTCCTTTTGCTTTATATTCATCAGCCAAAATGAAACTTTCTTTTGTTTGGTGATTTCCTTGTGCTTGGTCCTTTCCTAATAGTTTCAAAAGGAGCGTGTGCAGTTTATCCGCAGTTCCAATGTGCATTATACAAACTGGCTTTCAAATATATTCACACCACCTAAACTTTTTCACAGTTTATTACATTGCAACAACAAACTTTGGTCTATTTTACAGGAATTTTATCTGATATACTGAGACAAAGTATGGCATAATTATGAAGTGAAAGGAAAATCTGAGACGTGTGGAGTGCATTTGTATTCAATCCGCCCAAAGCAATTACATTTTGGGGAGTGCCTCTTCTAGGTAAATACATCTAGAATATATTTTGCTCATTCTTTTAAAGCTAGCTTATAGGCACAGTAAAATTTGAGTATCTATGAATATCAGTTTTGAAGACTTGCCTCAGATTTCCAATTGGATTTTTGTGTGAACTTTGACTGGGTCATTCTTACACATATGTTTTGATCCAAACCTGTTGACACTCTTAGGCACCCATTCTTTTCAAACCCATTCTTTTAAGCAATGTCAATGCTTATGATTAAACTATGTACCGCTCAAGCCCAGTAGTGTTTTCTGTTTCAAAGCACAACACGTCCAGCGTGTGTTAAAGATGCTTGGCTGTGAATGTCGTATGGCGTGCCGCTCCACATTTATGTTCCCTTTAATAGCTTTTCTATTAATAGATCCTTCCACCTGAACTGTGAATCACTGAAGCTCCCCCAATGTTCTACCAAACCACCGGGGGTTTAATTGTAGCATAAGTCGGTTCTTCAAAGTATTGACTCGGGGGGCTAAATACAAACTCAGTAATACTTTTCATATATTTATATTAAGTTTCCTTCCACTTCGCATATATTACTTCATATTGGTCTATCATATAACATCCAAATAAAATACAATGAAGTTTGCAGATACAACCTGACAAAATGTTAAAACGTTATTCGGAAGGCCACTCATGCATGCCCTCAAACACACACACACACACACACACGCACGCGCACACACGCACACACACACACGCACACACACACAGCCTCATTCATCTTCTTTACCCCTCGTATTTGTTCAGAGCTCTCATGTTTTCACTCATCTCCAACAAAGAACATCTCACTCATCAAATACAATCTCTGCCCAGAGTTTAGGTGAGGTTTGATCTATGAACCAGGTCTCCATGTGTGATTGAGTTTCACAGAGGTCTCATGGGTACCTATGCATGACTCTTTTGTTTTTTTTAACCTCATGGCTACACAGTTTAAACCCCCCATTACAGACATCCATCCCTCTTGGAAATGAACCCCTTGCTATAAGACAAGGTTTGAGGTTACACCTCACCTCTACCAACAATACAACTTTGATCTTCTTGGACGTCTCACAGTCCTACACAATGTTTCAACTGTGCTTGGTCTAGATTTGTACCTACCACTTAGCTGTGCATTGGAAAGTGTGTGTGAGTGTTTGGCTTTTTCTCCTGCACCGCGAAAAAAAACCTTTAGCAGTAGGACCCAGAAAATCTCTGCAGGCAAAATTCAACGGGTACACCTTTATGAAGTCTGAGGCAGGGCCTAAGATGAGGGAAAAAAAAGTTGGTTAATACTGTAACCAAAAAAGTTGAGTTTTAAGCCATGTCATTGGCTGAGGAGAATCTGTCAGGAAAATGCAATGGCTCGCTGAGTCAGGACGAGTCTGCCCATATATTTATTGCAACTTAAAAAAACACACCTACACTAATTCAGCTGCAGCGCCCGCAGGGACAACCATCCTCACGACATGAGCGCTTCAGTAGCCGTATACAGGAACATCTACACGGAGGACCGGTTCAAGCAGGCCTACGGCTCCGATGACAACGCGACTGGAAGTCTGCGGCTGCGGGAGAAACTGGCCGGGAAGTGCAAGTGCTCAAGGCGAGGATGCCTTCACCTGCTCAGGGAGCGAGTCCCGCTTTTCAGCTGGCTGCCGAGATACAGACTGAGGAAATGGATTTTAGGAGACGCTATAGCTGGACTGACTGTTGGTATTCTTCATATTCCGCAAGGTCTGTGAACTTAATTTAATAGTAATACCAATGCCAATAATAATAATAGTATTAATTAGCTTGAGTATGCAAATAACTGTTAGTTTGCATCTCCTAAAAAGCATTCTTAATAATAATAATTATTATTGTTATTGTTATTATTATTATTATTACCACGCATTTATATAAGAATAACATAAAAACATAATTTATTAAATACTTTTATTCAGAAGTGCTAACATCAGTTTTCTGGAGTGAGACTTAAACTTTTCCTCTGTTTCTCACTCTGCCCTTAAACATAAATCTCACTCTGGATAAGGCACACAAAGCTAAACCATTTTTTCTCACACTGCTAGTCAATTTAAATATGAGCCAAGGAAATAATAAATATGTAAGTGTGAAACAACAGACAGTCTTATATTCTAGGTTCTTCAAAGTAGCCACCTTTTGCTTTGATTACTGCTCCGCACACTCTTGGCATTCTGTTGATGAGCTTCAAGAGGTAGTCACCTGAAATGGTTTTCACTTCACAGGTGTGC
>JAHUTJ010018547.1:0-14321 GCA_036250325.1 Characodon lateralis
GTGATTTTGTTGTCAGCACATTCAACTTTGTACAGAACAAAGTATTCAATGAGAATATTTCATTCATTCAGATCTAGGATGTGTTATTTGAGTGTTTCCTTTATTTTTTTGAGCAGTTTATGTATACCCATGTGTGTCATGTCTTAACAGGTCAGTTTGTTTGTGCAGTCAGTTGGTTTGTTCACATTTGTGCCTGAATTAAATTTTTTTTTATTGACCACTTCTCAGCTCAGTTGCCATTTTATTAAATATAGCTTTTTGGGGTTAAAATAAAAAAACTCTGTTTTCCTGATAATTCTTGTGACGACTCCTGCTTTTCAATTCGCTCCATCACAGGATCCTGGATTTAGGCATTGCATTAAAGGCAAACAACTTACAGTATTTCTTGGTATCTGTAAATTTTAGCTCAGTTGTTTTGATGTGACTGTGTCTTGCTGCACTCTAAGTTTAGTTTATTTACTCTGTTTATTTTTGTGTGCAAAGTAATTAACTTTTTTTGTTGAAAAGTCGGTCAAGCTTAATTTAGGGTTCTTCTCAGAAAGTTTGTGTGCTCATTGCATCTTACTGTCAAAAAAGGGACCCATTTGCAGGGACTTCAGCAGTGGCCTATATTCAGTCCATACTGAAATTCCTAACCGGATGTTTTGGACATTTCTTCTTCGTCTGATTTATTGCTTATTCAGAGCCAATCTGAATAAGCACAACGTATACAGAGACCAAGAAGTAAGAAAATTTGTATTTTAATTATCATCTGACGAGTGTGATATAAGATACAAGGTTTAAAATGTCATATTGTGCTTTAAAGGATTCCACAGAAGACTGAAAGTGTAATTGTTATATTCAATTCAATTCAGTTTTATTTATATAGCGCCAATTCACAACACATGTTGTCTCAAGGCACTTCACAACAGTCAGGTACATACATTCCAATTAATCCTAACAATTGAACAGTGCAGTCGGAGTTAGCTTTTTATTCAAATTGGATAAAAAGTTTTTCTATCTAAGGAAACCCAGCAGATTGCATCGAGTCAGTGACTTGCAGCATTCCCTCCTCCTGGATGAGCATGTAGCGACAGTGCAGCAATCCCTCTTACTGAGCATGCATGTAGCGACAGCGGAGAGGAAAAACTCCCTTTTAACAGGAAGAAACCTCCAGCAGAACCAGGCTCAGGCCAACTGCCATGCCCTGCATGTCCCTGAAGATTTAAATTTGGATGAAAATATGACCACAAGAGTCATTTTGCTAAGCTGTTCTTCTGGGCCTTTGAACAAACAACGTGTGGGGGAAGCTGTGTCTGTGCAGTGGTTTAATGATATTTACAGCAGAAACAGATTAATATTCCAGAAATGTAACTTCTAGCTTCTACCAGTAAATTATCTAATAAATGATTTCAGATTTTTACAGTAGCTTCTGAAGTCGTGGCAACACATTTCTGAGATCAAGTTGCTGTATGTATATGTATTTATTTTTTTCGAGCAATTTTCAAACAATTTCCGACATTGATGGGATATATGATGATAATCCAATTTGGATCTTTGAGCATAAAGTTTTAGAACCCTTGTTTTATGAGCTTCTCAAAGTAGTGTGCTTGAATTTTGGCTGAATCCTGCAGACAGAACTGCTGAAACTGAATTAGGCTTGCACAGACCTCTTCTGCTCTGCACAACCATTTTTCTGTATGACTGAGATTAGGTGACTCCAGAACTTACTCACCTTTGTAGCTATTTTGGTGGCATGCTTGGGTCATAGTCCCTTTGGAAGAGCCTTTTATATCCAAGTTTCAACTTTCTGAGTCATTCCTGAGATCTTGATTCAGCGTATCCAGATAATGTTCTTTCCTCATTTTGCCATGTATTTTGTGAAGTGCAACAGTGTCTCCTGCAGACAGACAAGCCTACAACATAATGATGCCACCCCTGTACTTTATAGTGGGGATGGTGCTGTGATGCTTGCAAGCTTCCCGTTTTTTTCCTACAAATGGCTATTATGACCAGACACTTTAATTTAAGTTTCATCAGACCACTATACATGCCTCTAAAATTTAAGATATTTGTTAGTGAGTACATTAGTAAACCGTCATCCATCTTTAGCGGTCTGGGCTTCTTCCTCTCTGAGTGGCCTTTCTGCCTATGGTGGTAGAGGACTCTGATTGATATGGCAGCTTCAGGCATCGGTAAATTGTATCTAAGGATGAACCAGCTGGTCATAAAACACCTTATAATTCAAAGGTCTGCCTCAATTTAACTCTAATGCTTTGAATTAATCAATCAGGAGCTTATAATCCAAAAATATCGTCTTCCAGGCCTTCCCAATTATTTTAAAGGTACTGTAAACCTCAGTCTTTAGGAAAAATAATCCCTAAAAAAGACTCTCCCATTATTCTTGCATTTACTAAATCGAGACTTTGGTAATCCTAACTGTCCTAAGCTGGAAAAGCTAGACAATGAGGAAGAAAACGTTTTTATGTATGCATGCAAATGTCTGGTTTCAACTGTATTTCCGATCGACTCAACCTTCCTGTTTTGCAATAAATTTATATCCCAAAAGGCAACACTTACTTTATGTTAACTTATTGTACTGCAAAAAAATGGTTTTCCAAACTCATCCGTCACGTGCATTATATATCCACTGTTCACTGGGAGGAAGTTGTGTCTTTTCAAAAGCGAGTGCTTGAGTTCCTGTGAGTGTAAGTCTGCACACTATTAAAGTGCTGTCAGGCTGAAGCTTGTAGCCAGAGAACTCATACCATTATGAGTTGCCTGTGGCTTCAAGTACTGGCCGCAGAATGCCAGGTTATTTAATATGGCTCAAAGAAAGTGCATTTCTCTCGCTTGTATATATCAACAGCCTCACTGTATTCTTCATTCTCTTGCCCTCTATTCTTTCAGCTGGTAGGACGTGGACATCAGAGGGAAACAACAATGTGGCAGGGCCAAAAAAAAGTGGATCTGGTATGGTTTTCTCTGTATTAGAGATAGAGGATAGGAGTAGAAATATAAATGTCATTCACTGGTGAAAATGGAAACCTGAAGTAAGAGCATGTGTGATCCCTTACTGCTGTAAAAGTATAAAACATATTGTTGACATTTAAATAAAAACCTGATATTTTTTCAGTGAATACTCAATACAGTATGATGAGAGTCTATTCATTTCCAGGTTTCCTTAATAGATCTCAGATTTTCTAAAACAAACAGCTTATCCTCGTGAGGAATAAGATTGCAATCAAAATGTACAATAACATCATGAACTGCAATCCAATGAGATCCCAAGGAGAACCTGGAAACTTCTCGTTGAATGTTCTTAATCTGGCTCTGTAACAGCTTTTTGGATTTCAACAGGTGTTTTGATGATTTATGTTTGATGATGAGCTCCAAGTCTTTGAGGTTGGAATGCCTCCTTGCCATCACCCTAAGATTTAGCTCCCTCCACAGTTTCTCCACAGTTTTATTTTTGTTACTTTTTGAAAGTAGGCAGACAGGAGGTGAAGTGGAGAGAGGGGGAGACATGCAGCACAGGTCTCTGAGGTCAGGACTCGAACCCAAGACAGCTGTATTGAGGACTGAAGCCTCCTTATATGGGTGATGCGCTCTACCACTATGTCACGTGCCACACCACCCCTCCACAATTTCTTTAACAATAGAGACTCTGGCTGGGTCACTACAAAACATTAATATTACTCCCACACAGAAGAAAAATGTGGTAAAATTAAAAGATTACTTTAATCCTAAATCTCCCAGAGGTATAAATAATTTTGTTCTTGACCATATCTAAAAACGCATGTCTGAAGTATTTTTCTAACGATGCACCCTCATTACATGTATTGCATGTGTACTGGGGTGAATGGGGTAATATGCACCGCTACTGCATTGGGGTGGAGTAAATTTTATTATAAAATGTTCATATTGTTTTTCGAATCATCAATACATTTTTTTATTTATTTTCCCATGTTTAAGGATCACCTGACATTCTTGGGATGAAAGTTTAATGCTCCACACACAATCTGTTAGTGCCTCCAAGTGGTCAAATAATTTTTAGCAGAATTTTAGCAGAAACTAGGTCAGGCTGCCGTCAGTTAGAGCCACTCCAAGTATTCGGCATAACGTAGTGAGTCTTCATCAGCTCAGACAGAGCATATGCATAACATGAGGTTGATTAATGTTATTGGGTCATGGCTGCAACGTTTGAATAGCAGTTGAATCATTTTAGAAGGAGACAGCCCTATGTGATGTACATACTGCATGTCAGATTTGTGTTACTTATGTCATGGAAGCTTTGTGTGTCAACCTGGCCTGGTCTGGGGATCAGTATCAGATGCATAGGAAGGCATTGCTCAAATAATATTTACCTGAAGCAGCATACTGTATCTTCTTATGCCACTAGAGCAAAGGGGAGATACAAAATATAGTGATGAGAGTAATAATGTCCAAAAGCTCTTTGGTAGTTCACACTAAAATGTTTTTCCTCTTAAAGAGGGAGATTGTAAGTAAAAAGCTTTAACAACACTGCAGTCAACCCAGGTCACATGGTGAACCTGCAGAATTGTCCATCAAGGCACATTCAAAGTAGAACTAATTAATTTCTTTGTTGAAATTCACTGTCACATCTAATTTCACAAGGATCCACAGAGGCTTTTTATGCACTACAGTTTAGAAAACAAATCTTGATAGGTGTATTGTATTTGAACAGATGTGAAAAGCCTGGTGATTGACAATAAAATGCACCAACCTTCAGGGATGACAAAATATTTCCTAATTATTCTATAGTTTTTCTGAATTGGGGTTGTGTGAGTTAGCTATTAATTGTCAGTATTTTACTTGCACTGGAAAGGGGTAAATGAAAGCTCAGTTTGGGCAATCAGTGTGTAAGAAGTTATTTAAAGTCTTTTGTAAAAGTTTTAAATCATCTTGTATTTTTTTACATTTTATACATGGCTTTTGTAACTTTTTTGTGAACAAAAATCAAAAAGGTGTGACATCAATTTTTACTGAGCACCTTTACCCTAATATCCCTAAGCAAAATCCATATTCATTGCAAACAGCTCCTTTCAGAATTCCCCTTATGGGCAAACGGCTCAGAAATAACTAAAGCCATTCAATCTAACATCCAAAATAAAAAGAGTATGGTACAACTGCCTACCTACAACTGTATGACGGTTCACCAACGCTGACAGGCCCAGAAAGGAGATCATAAATCAGAGAAGAAGCAAAAAAGTTGCAGAGATTCATTGTTCACATGGGAGAAAGTGTGGATTAGACAACTATTTGTCATGAACTCCACAAATCAGACATTTTTGAAGAACACCATTGTTAAAAAAGCCTAAATAATTCCCATTTGCAGACCAAGACACACACATTCATATGTTAGAATGGCTCATGGTTCAGACCTAAATCAAACCTTTCCATCCAATATGACTGAACTTGAAGATTTTTTGCAAAGAATAACATGCAAACTTTTCCATCTCTAGATATGTGAAGCTGGAAGAGGCATATTCCAAAGGTGTCAGTGACAAATGATTCCACAAAGTACTAACAAAAACATTAAAACACCATGTATCAGTTTTACTTCACAGTTATGCTCCACTTTGTGTTTTGTCTATTACATAAAATCCAAATAAAATACATTGAAGTTTGTGGTTGTAACGTAACAATATGTGAACACAAGGGAATAAATACACTATTTTCTTAAATAAACAATGCCCATGCTATAATAAAACACAGTGGACAATGCATTAATGATGCTAGTTATATGTGGCAATGTATCATCTCTGACCAATTTTTACCTGATTTTACAAACTGAGATGGCACTTCCTGCTAAGGCAGGTAAGATACTGACTCCTCATAACTGTCTCAAACAACCCTGTTTCAAAAATATAAACTTGTTCAGCAATAATATTACCACAAATGATTTTGTTATCCATTACAGTAACAGTGCTTTACAAAGAAAAGTGAACTGAACCGTTAAAAAACAAAGTCCAAGGCTGTGATTTTGGCTTACAAACTTTAGTTTAAAGCTGTCCTCATACACTTGACTGGTATCTTGGAAAGACCTTTGGGCCTTAGTGTGACTCTGAATATAACTCAGGGACATCCTTACATGTGTTTAGTCACATGCTGATGAATAATAGCTGACTGTTTATGCTTTCCTTATTAAATTGACGTTGTTTGTGAACATGGGCAGGTGCTGCCAGCAGGACAGCAGCGTATAAATAGGGATGAGAGACCATTTAGAATGGCAAAAAGATAGAACATGACTTAGCATCACATTAAATTCTCCAGTCAACAATCTTTATTATAGCCAGACGCAGAAAGACTGGCGAGAAAGATGTACAAATGCCGAAGTTTGTGATTCCAACTAAAAGGTTAGTTTGAAATACTAACCTCTAAGTTCTATCTATTTTTTATATATATTTTTTTCTGAGACATTTAATATACTTTTAAAAATCTGACAACTGTTGACCTAATGTTTTTTCATGTAAATTTAACAATGACAGGTAAACTCTAGATAAAAATGGAAAAACGTCAATGAAACTTGTAGCTACATGACATTAATTAAAACTGCTGGCTGTCACTTACTTTAGAACCTTAACATGTTTGTTTGCTCAATATGTTAATGAAATATTGTTTACCACTATCCTTTACACTGCCATTCCCCCATACGTTGCTGCACACTGCCAGACAACTACGAAAAAAGGGGGCTACATTTTTCATTTGATAAATTAAAATGTTTAGAAATATTTCCATTTAAGAAAGTACATGCAGGCATGGTTTTGTTATGCCCCCAGCCATAGATAAAAACATGGATGAAACACGGACTGAACTGTACACAAGATGCCGGTAGGAACCTCTATGACTATGATCTGACGGTAGAATACCCGCCGATCGAGTGCAAAAAGTTAAGTATGATCTGTTGCTCAAATAATCCAGCAATCATACGAAAGGGGTAATTAAGACATGTGTGGCTTGAAATTTTCTTTCTGAGGGCCTACAGAGAAGCAGCCTGTGTTCCATAGAGTTCCCAGCAGAGAGCCTGTCTCTAACAACATTGAGCGAAGTGGTTTTCCCCACGACCTGGAGAAGGTATTGGAACCACAGTCCTAACCCCCACCGCTACTGAGAGTAGCCGCCACTTCCCTTTGTTCTGCCCACCACGTGGCCAGACCGGACCAACTTCGCTTCCCAAAACCAGTGCTCTTCAGACCCCCTGCTTCAGAGCAGGTCACAAAAGAGGTGGTGTTTGGGCAGAGGAAATTAGTTTAGGATGAAATAATCTAAAAACTGTTCATTCCATGATGTTTTACGTTGTTTGTTGTGAAGTGGTATTAAGTGCTAGCAGGCTATTTGTTCAGCTAATGTGAACAGACCTTTAAGGTGTTTTTTTATTGAGCAAATCATTCTTTAAAATATTGTTTTATTAAAATAATATTTTATCTACTCTACTCATTTTGCATTGTGATTGGTTGTTTTGGAGATACAACAACAGTTAATTTCCCTTTATGATTAATAAAGTATTTTTGAATTGAATTGAATTGAGATAGTATATTGTTCTTAGTTAATTCAAGACTAATCTAACCTAGTTTCCAGGTTCCTCAAGATAAACCTTGGTTCTCAAACATAGATAACACTGAGTGGTAATATTGCATCATTTTATTGTTCATGGTCTTTAATCATTTTTATTGTTTCCTTTGTTCCTTATTTGTATAGAGTTCATTAGTTTTCTTTATTCCTTCATTTTGTTTGGTAATTTTAGTTGAATTGTTCTAGTATGGGGAAGAGTTTGTTAACTGAAATATGTTTACCTTGCAGTTCAATTATGTGTGTTAGTAAATTCTTATATTATAGGAAATCGTGTGAATTTATTCCATGTTTGTGCAGAGTTTTGCTGTTCAGTAATGCCAGAGCTCAATTCACCCTTTCAGCTATTGTCTTAATACCACTGCCATATTTTGCTAGTATTAACAGGACAACTCTTGACAGACCAATTGGTTATTTAAATATATATAAAATAATATAGGCATGCTGATTGCATCCAACAGTTAGGAAACTGAAGGAGTGTCATCCATCTCTGTTAAAACTAAACACTATTTCAAAACTCGAGTTAGCAAGCTACAAGCAGCATGTCTGTTAAACGGGAGACTGGAGGCTGGCTACCTGAGCAGATAGCCTGACTAATTATAATTCTATAATGATTCCACATGAATAGGACGAGAAATGGATTACAGTTAGTTGCAAGCATTTTGAATTAGAAGTGAGTGAAATTAATGGTTTCATTTGAAGCGTCAAGTTTTCTCTCTACTAAGACTGTCAAAAAAAGTGCCTATTAGATGTATCTTAAAGGGGAAATATTATGCCTTTAAAACACTCCTTTTCACACATAAATCATTCAGTTGTGGTCTATATAAAGTGGAACTGCAATGCTTTGCTCTGAATTCCTTTTTATAATAGCTCCAAAGGCCCCTCCTATTTTTTTTAAAGATTTTGTTGCGGCACTATTGGCCTTTAGTGTCATCAGTGCCTGGACTCAAACCCGGGATACAAAGGCCCATCTTTTACCCCTGTACTGAGGGTTGTCTGATAGTCAGAAATACACTATCTGCAACCTTTCTCGTTAGCAACATCTTTTTATTTTCTCTGTAGATGTCATAATTCTAATGCTAACTGATATGCTCATGACAACTTCACATCAATATGTGGTTTTATTTTACAACTTGCTATTCAGAACAAATTTGTTTATCTTTATTCAGTTCATGTGTACCTGTGGTCATTTCTCATCAATGCCAACAGAAATTAAAAATTGATGCTGTGGAAAAATTTTCAAGGTTAGTGTGATTTGCTAATACATAGGCCGTTTTTCAATCATTTCTGCATTATAAATGAAATACTGTTTGTTAGGTTACTGTCAGAATGGAGGAAGTACCCAGCCAGCTAACATCCAAGGTGGATCATCCTGGATTTGAGCCTATGTGTCTTAATAAGCATTCACTCCAGTATGCAATACATTTTTACAAAGCACAGTTTGGACCATACCTCTAAGAGGAATTGCACAGTAAGGGATTGTCTTTTGCATTTTCTGTTTTAATCTAATGATTTGTGTTGAACATTTTGTAACTTCTTCTTTTTGTATTTTAGTCATTACAGGCATTGCGCATACAGGTGCTTTGTGTCCTGGTGTTGGGGATATGTGGGTCGAAGAGTGTGTGTTGTCCTGCCGACTTGTGTTGTCCTGATGCAACAGTGCTGTCCTGAGGATCATGCAAGAGTTTCAAGATGATGAGGGGCATCAGACTTGGGCTTCAGAGCGGTCCTGGATTGAAGTGAGAGACACAGGCAGAAGCACTGTTGCATTGTCAGGTCATGGATGCTGAGACGAGAGGGTTGATGGGATGTGGATCTGATCAACCTCATCTAAATGTGAAGTTGGGTTGTGGAAAACCTGTTCAAAGACCAGCTCCATGATGTCATCTACGTAATCTGCAATGACAGATAATAATTTTAACAACTTATCTTTTTGCAAGAAACTTTTTGAAAGTTGGTTATTTTGCACTGCTGTTTATAGTGACATTACATATATTTTTGTTGTTTCTTTTTGTGTGGCTTGCTTCATGTGTGTTACTCTGTGTAAGAACTTTATTTAGAAGTTCTTTATTTAGAAAATAATCCTTTTAAAATACTAACGCTATTATGATGTAGTAGCTTGCAGACAGTGAGCATTTTCATTAAAATGAGTGCCACCAGGTAAAGCCTTATAAAATAAAGTAGAAGAGAATTTTAATTGTCAGTTCAACTTGGCACATCCCAGATAAAGAAAATAATAATATTGATAATAAAAAGAAGAAATAAAAAACAGAAGTAGAAGAAGAAGAATCCGGGGGAGAACAATAGTGCTTTACCAGGTCTACATCTTCCTCGAGCCTAAAATACTAATGAATACAGTGTTAGTGTTAGTTAGTGGATTTACTGCAGTTACAATGAAAGATTTCTTGTAGATGTTTTGTTCTGGGCCAGTGGGGCTCTATATCATGTGCCTGGTGGCATCAGAGTGAAGGAGTGATGCAGGGTGGATGATATCCTCAGTGATGAGCATGGCTTTAAGCTTCTCTACTATGTTATCCTGTGTTGAATTCCACTTGTGTAGAATAGCTAGCTCGGTAAAAAGTCTGGAATGCCATTAATAGGCATTCCAGAACATTGCTAGACTCATTTCCCGGAGGATCTGAAAAAGGAAAAAAAAAAATATAACATGCAAATATTTACCACTGTAACAAATGTGAAGCATTAATTCTAAAGCCACTTTGGAAAATGAGTCCCGTTGCAATACACAACAATACCCATTGCAACTGAAGGTTGGAGATTCCCCGCTGAAGTACCCCCATATAGTGGCTGACATTAAAAAATCACAGTGTAGACATCACTGCTCTACACAAAGAAAAGTTCAAATTTTTCTGGTCCGCACCCTTGTTGTTGAAGGGTCCATTCTATAGTGAAAATTAAAGAAAAAAAAACATAAACCTAGAATTTACAACTAATCCATGCATGTATCTCATAAAATATTTGCTGGCATAGCTTTGCTTACATGTCTTCGACAAAGCACTTATGCAGTCTTCAGGGCCATATGTGGGATCCTGTGGGCTCTGTATGTTCATAATAGAGCTGTTTTCTAAAGTGACATCACCCACTTTGGTCCGCTCCACACGGGGTCCCTTTACTGGTCTGATTTCCTCTTCAATATCACACAACAGGTGTCATTTTACTGATGTGGAAAGCATGTGTTTGCATAAAGGGAGTAGTTGAAGTGTTGATTCCAACATCTGAGCACTTTTGGTTCACCAAATTTGTGCCTTTGAGTAAAAAATGTAACACTGACAGATTACCTGGCTAAGTTTTGTTTCATTAACCTTGACTTTTTACATAGGGTTCGGAGTTTATGGAAAGCTGTGTCCCAACTGAGCACAGCTGGGGTTTGGTTTGACCGCCTGCGTTGGTAAATGATGGCTCCTGTCTCATTGGTGTAGAACTCTGAAAAAGCAAAATTGCATTACTTTTCATGCCCGACAACTATACAACTTTCTAATAACCCAAAAGCATAATATGCAACATGTTTGACTGGCAGGCACACCTGAGTCCCTACTTCCGAAAGCTCCCACAGATCAAGAGTTATCCGCACTTCACGTATCTGTTATGCAGACTTCTACAATCTGTATTTGTCAATAACAAAGAGACATGCAATATTTTATTGTCTTTTGTATGCTTTTATCAACAGTTTTGATGCCAAAAGACCTGGTGTGGTCCTAGCTAGGACTCACAGACCCTGTTAGCTTTCAGCTGCTGTGTGACCCGAGAGTTCTACCCCCTGTCGTCTGTGTTCCTGCCCTGCCTGCACGTGGACTGGCCACGGACAGACAGACTTATCTTTATTCAAAGATCAGGCCTTTCTGTTCCGATGAAGCGAAGAACATAACATGCCCACTACCACAAAGCACAAGACAGAATGGCACACAAAAGAGGATGATGGTGTGACACTGTGACATTGGCATTTTGGCAATTTGTAATGTGTATAAAGTTGCAAATAAAAATCACATTTGTGACATGATCAAAGTCAAGTTATTGCCCATTTCTCTTCCTTGGGCCATTAAAGTCAAGAGGTTTGCAAGAAGAACACATTAAGAAGAACACATCCATATTACCCTGATATTTTGCTAATTGCTGTGAGATAGGATTTCAAACTCTGCCTGAGGCAGAACATTTAATAGACTGGAACTTTAAGTGAGACTTATCTAAAAACAAGAGGAAACCAAACCAATCACCAGGATGCAGACATTAGGTTGTAGTCATGATGCAATTTACAGACATAAATAATATAAAAAAATAGATTGTAATGCAGTACTGTAAATTATCTTTACATAGAAAAATACTATGAGTTAAGCGACAGAAGTCAGTTGCAGTCAGTTGGAGCTTCTGTTGACAAACAGTTGGGGGAGGTGGGCTAGTTAAAGTTATTCAAATTAACAGCATTTGTCACCGCCCTGCTTTCAGGGAGAGAAAACAAGGAATCTTTCAGGGCTGATTTCTCAGAAAGTAGTCTGGCGAGTGCACACATTCAGATGGTCACATCTTCTTCAATTCTTTTCCGATTTCCACACGTTTGATATCATTGGAAAGCTTAGACTCCACTCTTTCAGGATCTGTAGATAACTCAAAACGACCCCAGGTAAACTTGTTCCTGGTTTTGCCACGGCCAGTCACATATACAAAAATTATAGTACTGACAATGTGCTATGCTTAGCAATGCATAAGAAACAGCAGCAGTAAAATCATTATTGCAGCTGTAAGCTATGAAAGCCAACAAGTACAACAGAATACCGTGTAACGTCTAAGCAAGAAAATGTACTTTTCATACACAACAAAGAAAAAGATAATCTGAAACCATGACAACTGTGTTTTATGCTAGTAAAGCACATGAAAAATTTCAATTCTAAATCAATAGAGCAGAAAACACAAGCTTTTTCACAGTAGTAACAAAAGCTGTAATCTTTTTACTAATATTACTGACAATATTTTAACACAAACTACATGTTAGTTCTTTTTTTAAAATATAGCACTGGTTCATATTCGTCCACAATATGAATGAACAGGTCTTGTAAACTAGGCCTCGACATAGTTATCAAATTTGCTAACTCTAGAGCCAAGAAAGTCACTCAATGCAGTTGGATGTTCATGTGTTCAAGACAAAAATGGCAAAAACAGTACTATTCAAAACACAGTACGGTTATGTTTTCAAGGAGCTAAAAGCAGCACACAGCACTAACATAAGCAGAAGGCACAAAGTCACTGCTGTCAAAACAATGACCAGGACGTCATATCAACACAATAAATTCATGTCTAAAATAAAGTTTGTTGTTGTTTTATTTGCAGCTTACTGCTTTGCTGTGTCTGTTGTTTCCATAATCCGAAGGAACTGACCCCTTAATCAGATGAAGTCTTTCAGCAAATCCTTCGCGACACTGGCGGAGGTTGCTGAAGAACTCAACCTTGAAGTGCTTTGTGCAAATAATTTCCCCACTGATGTGGGAACATTCCCATGAAAAATAAAATTTAACCAGGCACTTTGAAGAGGTTCTAATGCTGGGGGATGTAATGAACTGTTTGGGTTAATACACCCAATAACTGAACCTTTAGACTTATCCTCTTGCAGCTTCGGCATACTAGACCTTAGACTACAAAACCAGAGCAAGAAATGAAAATTGTGGAATCACAAAATTGGCTAGCCAGAACGCCATGACCTTGTTTAGCTATTCTGCAGTTCAAAAAACTTAATAGGGAATAGAGAAAACTGAACGGATTGAAAAATATGCCCTAAATAGAATATAAAGATATCTATGCAGGACATGGAGACACTAAATTCTAAACTTTTAATACTAAACTTTTTTCTTCATGTGATACATAAATGTGCTTATGTATCACATGAAAATTGAGAGTATTTTTTCAAAATGAATTTTTGTGGCTGTGCTATGATTCATGGTTTGCATTCCATGAAATATTTTTAAAACTAAGGCCACAGTGTTGCTTGTGAGCTTTGCAACTCTTGGATTTCCTTAGAAGGAAATACAGACCCATATTACATATGATCTCAACTGGGTCTGTATGTATTAATGTGGTTATGACACCACAAAGGTGATTTGCAAGGATTTTGGAAAGAATATCATTTTCAGTTGATATCAGAAAAATTTGACAGACGCTTTTATATTCTGCATGCTCCTTGCCTTTCTTTAAGATCAAACATATTGTAGCCAGAGAAAAAGTGGAAGATAACATCCCCTCTCAAAAGCTTCATTATCCATCAACAACAAAAGTGGAGAGAGTTTATCAGAGAAACATTTAAGAAATTCTGCTTTGAATCTGTCAGGCCCTGGTGATTTAATGGATTGAGTATCTCCTGTTGATCTAACCTTTCCAAAAAGGACTGAATGTTTTCCTTTATTTTTGGATGACAATGTGGAGGTGTGTCGTGTAAAAATTTTACATAGCTTTATTTATGTCCTTTGGTTTGGTCATGAGACATTTTGACATAATTAATGTGTAGTGTGATGGTCCACCATTCTTATCCACAATACCTAGCGGTTTTTCACATTTTAACAATTTTCCAGAAGCATTGCTGTATGCTTCATCCAAGCAACATTTAACAGATGTTGCAGAATACCTACAGGGGTTGGACAATGAAACTGAAACACGTGTCATTTTAGTGTGGGAGGTTTCATGGCTAAATTGGACCAGCCTGGTAGCCAGTCTTCATTGATTGCACATTGCACCAGTAAGAGCAGAGTGTG
>JAHUTJ010018548.1:0-14319 GCA_036250325.1 Characodon lateralis
CCCCCAGGCTGTTTCTCTGATGAACATTCAATAGAGTACAGAACAACAGCATACAGATGTTGCAAATGCACCTTTTTATTATATATGTGTATATTGTAAATTGTAAATTTGTATATTCTGTAATGCAGAATATTGCATTGTACATTGTATATTGTACATTGTAAATTTGTATATTCTGTAATGCAAAAACAGAACAAAAGAGCAAGTGTACCGGAGTCAAATTCCTTGTTTGTATGCACGAACTTGGCAATAAAGCTGATTCTGATAAGTCTCCAGGTGCTTGCCACATCTTGCCACAGGGATTTTGCCCATTCCTCAAGGCATAACTGCTCCACTCCGCATTGGATGGTTTTTATTTATGAACAATGATCTTTGAGTCTGACCACAGATGCTCAATTGGGAAGAGGTATGAACTTTGACTAGGCCAAACATTTAAATGTTTCCCCATAGACCACTCAAGTGTTGCTTTAACAGGGCCTTCCAAAAAAGGTTTATTTATCCTGATCATGTGACAGTTTCACACAGGTGGAATTCATTTCACTAATTATGCAACTTTTGAAGGTAATTGGTTGCACCAGAATTTTTTAGGGGTTTCTGAATTTTTTACATCTCATTTTACTTCAACCTAAACTATGTTGTACAGATTCATCACAATACATAAGATTAAAAAAAAACATTTAAATTACATATTAGAATGCAACAAAATAGGTAAGAAGCCAAGGGAGTGAATACTTTTGCAAGGTACTATACCTCAGGAGACGTACAACTGTAATTGTAGCAACAGGTGGCTCGACAAAAATATTAAGACAGCCTAAATAGAAATGCACACCACACTTTTATAATTTTATATTTAAGTCATGTACTATTGTTTCCCCACTTTGCAATTATGCACTAACTTGTGTTTATCATCAAAAATCCAAATGAAACACACTGAAACTTGTGAGTATAACATCACAAAATGGGAATGCTTTTTGCAAAACACTGCAGGTCCCAAAATATCTGCACACAACTTCTTTAATCTTTTTGCTGCTTGCTTTTATTGCATTGAGCAAATAAAACTGGCATCAGTTCATGATTACAATTTGTCAAACCAGTTCTGCATCACAGTGGTGAATGCAGTGCTGCAAAGTCAAGGTAAAGTTTATTTAGGGTTGCTATTCACTGCAGGGCTGCTTCGGGTTTAAGAACAATTCTGCTGTCAAAAAGAGACAGAGGCAGGCAGCTTATAGAAGCCTGCATATAACAAACATGACACCAGCACAATAGCACTGACATAACCAGTACTGCTATTTACGTCTAAATATGCACATAATGAAAAACTTAGCAAATCAATACACAAACTAAAGTTTGCCGTTTCCCAGAATTGTTTGGATTGCATACACTTTTCCTCTGTTCATGTGTTCATCTTATTACAATAAAACTGCTCGAGAGTCCTGCTGTCTTCAGGATGCGATCTTGTGGACTGCTATTGTGATGCTCCCATGACTCCTCACCAAAATGTTCCTACCAAACAATGAAAAAAAAAAAGAAAAAGCACACTTAGACAGTGACAAAAACACATGCCGATTAGGACTGCACATTATTAGGAAAACATGCGTAGCGCAATCATGTTGCTGAATGTCGCGACTGGCCATGACTTATAATAAATAAAATACAAATCATTAAAAAGTGTTAATGTCGTTCCTCATTTACAGAGCCCAGATAATGAGTAATCTATCCAGCTACTGGTAGAAAATTGCTTCTGGCTGACATTTGCTGATATGGCATTAAACTAAGTTTTAGTTTTTTAATGACTTGACCACCTTATCACCTCTTTACCTTCTAAAGCTCTTTATGCTTCGTTTAATAAATAGCGTCACCTAATACATTATAAGCATAGGGAGCCTGAATGCATGGTACTTAAATAATTAGCTAACACTTATTGCAGTCCAGGCAATAGCTGCAAAAATACATAATCAAATTCACTGTATTCATATGGTATAACTTTGTAATATTTTGTTCAGCCCCAATGCTGATTCGGTGAAACACTTGATATACACTGATATATTTTACCCAGCTCATAGTCATTCGCTTTCGCCAAAATGATGTCTTACATTACAAACTAATGTGCGAAAGTTTATTTCTTTTGTGAAAACATGCTAACAGAACAACTTTGTAACAACAGCGACCTTGAAACAATAGAAATTAGTTTTCTTCTTGGGTGACATTGGGTATTTCTTTAAGACAATATTACACCTCTAAATAGGAAACCGCAACCTGTTGCTTATTGTTGAAACCTGCATTGCAATGAAGTATTTACAAATGTAAAAGCTTCAAGTATAGTCATTTAACTGTACAAATAAAGTTTGAAAAAGCTAAACTTATAAATAAAATAAAAACAGTTTTTACCCAGAACATTCTTATTTTGATGTTGAGAGTTTAAACATTTCTGCATAAATTCCCCTCATAAATCTTGATGTGAAATGTATAAATTCTACTATTAATAGAAGACAATATATCATTAATGAAAGAATAAATGCTTATTGAATTTATTTTTTTAAATCAGACATTTCACCCTGTTGATCCGAGGTATACAATAGACGCTGGCTAAAGTTAAAGTCAACATATACACAAACGCAGTGGCTGCAAGGTTTTACTTTGGACAGTTAAAACGTTTAGTTCTGCAGGATCAATATTTTATATTTACCAGAAGGTGGCAGCAGAGGCACTAAAATAATCCCACAGGACACAGACCAACAGCCACCCCAGCTACCAGTGGAGAAGTTGGCGAGCCCCTGGATGGACTGTCACCCCTCCCAAGCCAGAAAACAGAACACGCTCACATGTATTTAGAAGAACTGATTAACCTCACATGCATGTTTACATAAACCAGCAAATGACAGAAAAACAGGGAACATTTAATGCCAAGGTTTGATCAAGACATTTCTTCCTGTGAGCTGACAGCGAACCACTGGATCACTCTGCCACCCAAGGTACTTAAACTGAATCCCCTCTCTCTGGTTCTGGATTTCTTCCAGCAGTTTCCTCTTGACTTATTGATCTCCCCAAGCATTAATCAAAGCCACCACAGGCTTCCCCAAGACGGATTATAAATATAAACTTAACAGAAAATACAAGTCAAGCAGAAACCGTGTCAGTGCTCACCCTGAGTCAGACTCCAGGCAGACAGTTGGGGAGTCTGTTGGATCTTTGGGGAGAGCTGCTGCTTGTTTGGCCAAAACCGACACAACACCGCCGTGTTCATCGGACAACGACCCACGGCCTGGAAATAAAAACAACGTATAGAATGAGGAAATACTGGTGAAGTTTCTAAGCTCTGTGTAATTAACGAGCTGCAAAAACAGTGAAATCTACATGTTCTGAACTTTATCAGAGTGTGGCCCAGTTTTTCTAATAACCTCTTTAAGGTAACATTCATTTTTCAGTAAAGTTACTGTATTTTCAGCTTAACTGTATTTAAATTTTTGTTCACATAAATCTCAGCAATCAATAGACCAATTGTTTACTACTTGTGACGACAGATGCACCAATGAACTGAGATCGGAATCGGCCGCTATTCCCTTACTCAGCTTTAAATTTGTCAGCCATTCAGGTTCTGTAAAGCTAATTTGAAAAATATTGTTTTTATGCACTTTTTTAGTGTAGTAAAAATCAATGTTAATGGACATACTTGAATGATTAAACCCCAGCAAAATGACCAACGGTCTTAATAAATTCACAAAACATGCAATCTTCAAGTTTTAGTTTCCCTTTATGATGGATCCGCATCACAGCAGTTTCCAGCTGACCTGTATTATTCTGAGAAGGGTTACTCTCATCATGCACAGAGTGAAAAAGCTCATGATGTAAATGTTTTGTGGGTTATTATTACTAGATGTGAAAACTTAAACTACTGAGGCATTTTTTGGCCAAAAATGTTTAGCGTAGGCATATAGGAGCAATCCTTAAGTTTAGATAAGGTCTTCAACAAAAGGAGAGAGCTAAGGTTGAAGCAGTCTTCATGTTTTTTTTTTTCAGAATAGTGAGGAAAGTTGCACTCTTTTCTGCTTTTCTAAAAATCCTTATTTGCACAAATTTGTTGCATAATTACAAGTTTTTAAATGAGAAACTGACTGTTCATAGGGAGGTGAATGGTTTCAGTGAGAGCCTGTGATTCCCACATACAGCTGAAGCTGCATGACATGAGCTTATACTATTCATCTGAGCAAAGCAGATTATAGTCTTCTGTTGTTTGACATCCTTCAACCTGTGCTATCTTGACCCAAACTGTGTTATGTTGCTTACAGACAGCCCTGATACCAAACTATGAAAAGCTCTTAACCAGCAATAACTTCTTACTTTTTGTTGTTATTGTATCCTTTAATTACTTTTTAGAAAGTCAAAGCACCTTTTTTTAAAAGACAGAGACATACCAACTAGAGCAATGATAATGTATTTCCAGCTTAAAGTGCAACCGGTAAATAATTTTGTTCCAAACTGAACCATATCTGGGTTCTGTTCAATGTTCAACCACATCCACAGGATGAGCGACTAAGCAGCGGAGCCTTTTAGCTATAACTGCTGCAACAAAACGGCCATTGTGAAATGTTTGCATAACCTTTGAAGGTTTGACGACACACCTAATAAAGTACAGCTTCTGTTTTGGACTCTGTCACAGTCCTGATCAATAAAGACACAAACTCTAAACAGACTAGACCTCCGAAGGTCTGCTGTGACATTCAGCATCATGTTCTCAGCTGACATTTCTCGGTCCAAGAAGTTAATCTATATAGTGATGATTCACAACAGATTTCATCTAACGGCACTTTACCAAAATAAACAGATCCATTCACATACAGAAATATATAGTCAACTCAGTCCAGTCATATAGATTAGGGCTGCATGATATTAGAAAATCTTGCGACGGTGCTAATATTGGTAAATATTGTTTGGATCAGTTCGGATATGCCCATTTTCTTCTTTCCCGTCTCTCTCAACTGTGCTAGCGACACTCCGTGACCTTTAGCATTTTGGGTCACATCATTTTTGTCCAGTCTGCGCATCTGCTGCCATAAGACTCTGTCTAACTGGCTAAATATTACATTTGCATGTTTAATGTTTATGAAACTTGGAATATATTAGGATATTAGGATGGCAATATATTCATGACATATTGTGCAGCTCCAATATAGATAGATTCAAAGACAATCGCCTTCATTCCACTATAATCCTAGTTATAGAACAATATAGTCACCTACAGTTTATGACAGTAGGTAAAATGTTTTCCATCTAAGGAAACCCAGCCGATTGCATCAAGTCAGTGATGTGGCAATCCCTCCTCTTGAACAACCACGTGGTGGCAGTGGACAGTTAATTGCATCGAATCAATAACTTGCAAGGAAGAGTGGCAAAACAAAAGTCAGTCTCTGGATGCTCAAAGCTGCTGGGGAGATAGTCTAAAACACTCCAGATTTATGCACTGGTTTATCTTGGTGTTTTACGTGAAAAGATAACCTTTTCTTTGTGAGTGTAGTCGTTTAGCAGCCATGTTCAGGAAGATGACAAAGTCAAAGGAACATCACCAAGACTTCCCAGCAGAGTACTGTTGAAAGTATCCCACTGTCCCCGGCTGCTTGCCTTCCAGTATTACTGTGTACCCCAGTTTTTTTTGTCCGCTGTTGTCCTTGGTGGACATAAGTCACCATGAACAACCTAACTGATCATGTATGCCACATGCTCCGACACCTTTCAATCAGGACAGGCATTACTTTTCGTTGCTATTTCAGCGATCATCCATGACCCTTTCACCACTTCACTTTAGCTTCTTCCTTGGAAAACATTTAAAAGACTCACACAGCAAACCAGGAAAATCCCAAAACGAGCAGCAGATGTAGAGATGTAATGATCCAGAAGTCTAACTTCAATTTTAGGCCCTTTTCAACGTCTGTCAGCTCAACAGATTTTTATTTTAATGCTTAAAACACAGAATATCCACTGACTGACCCTTACTCAGGTACTGTTAAAATCGGATAATACGCAATTTTGTAATTTCTCACTGTTTTTATTTGCCTTTATTAACACAGTTACACCATACCTACACATTTAGAATCAAACAAGTTGGATATGTACCTTTTCAACTTGTTGGGAGTTTAACAGTTATCATTTCTGACAGTAGAGTTTCAGTCACTTATTATTAATTCACGTGAAAAGATTCAATTAATATTTTAACCAGTTAGCTCAGATTTCTTTCTGTAAATTTCATTCAAAATAAAACATCAACGGAATCTTACAGCCCAGACTGTGTCCCTGTTCATCTGTGCAGAGGACTCCGACCACAGCTGGATTCTTCATGCTAAAACACACAAACAGAGAGAAAAGTCGACCTTGTGCTCAAATACAAACAAAGTTACCAACCGGTTTCCACTCACGTATCATTAAGATGCTGTTCAAGCGTCGACTCCATCGATAATATTCCGTAAATGACTGAAAAGCAAGCTTTCTGGATGAAACCTTCTTTTGTTCGAGAACCGTTTCCGGATAGAGTCAGCTGATGGTTGTCACTCGCACTAAGAGTCCTTATGAGGACCAAAAACGACGAAGCGCGATTGTCCAAGGTACAGAACCTCGGTACATGGACCAGTATGAAAATCTCAACGTACGATGACCTGAATTAAAAATACTATACTATCACTTAACTGACACAAAATTTAAAAGGTCTAATGAAGAGAGGATCTTTGCCAAAACAAAAAACAGCCAAACCAACCACCTCATATCTGCCACATAATCACAATGAGCCAAGAATAAGCGCTAGTAGCTATTTATTTACGTCCGAACCCTGAATGTGGACCACACCAAACACAACTTAACTCTTTTAACTCTTCTATGGTCAGTGACGAGCCAACTGCCAAAGTTATTCACACCCCTGGCAGATTTAGATTTTAAATTATTTTTATTCTACCAAGAAGTTTCTTTCTAATGTGAAATACGAATTATCAGTTAAAAAGTGTCGAAAACTTGGAACTTAGCAATTTCAAGCACAAATACACTTCATCCATTAATCAAATATGAGTGGCAACTGATAGTAGATATCTTCATTTTTGTCCTCACAAAAAGAAAAACAGAATACAGAACACTTCCTTTCTAATTGCCGTTTTAAAAATGTCCTGTTAATATTTGGAAACCTTAATGTTTACTGAGGTGGTACTTTTTATAAGACCACCACTAAAACTTGTTTCAGATTTAATTGTACAACAGACCAATTTCAAAGCAGACCTAGATGGATTGAGAGTAATACAACAGCTGTTTGTTATTTCCTCATTGTTATTTCACTCTTTTCATTCAACCCCTCTGACAAATTGGCATTCTCATTCAGAGTTGCATAGATACATAATCAAATTACTTTAATTAATTTTCCCTTCTTGAATAGAGGCTAATAATCAAATTTTCACTTTGCTCTCTTGCATGACAAGTAGTCACATTTAGATGACTCAAGTATAATTAGTAAAGACTTCCTAATACTTCCATCCAGTCATCTGGTCTCCAGTTAAATACAGTTGAACGGAGGAACATTTTTGTTCAGTGACATAGTCAAAGAGAAGTGAAATCACTTTCGGAAATGGAACCATTTCTACCAGAACAACTCTTGTTAGAATTATCATAATAAAGCTGTGTAAACACAATACAGCATTACAAACACAGACATAATCTCAACTGAACTGATTACTTGGCTTAACACAGAGCATGTTCTGGTCAGAAGTTAACACACACTCATCATATATGCAAATTCCTTATTATATGAGCTTGAATAAATTTATTTGATTATTATGTTTACATAACAAAGGGAATTGGGTGTGCAGGTTTAAAGTTACTGTGAATTTTCTCTTTTTAATGTACATAATCAAATACATACATGCTTTTACTTTTCTGATTTATTAAGTGGGACTGAAAGTTCTAAAATGTATTATAATTTATAAGTCCAACTGAGCTCTTATTAGTGTTCACAGAAGGTAGTTTCTTTTTTCCAGTATAAAAAAAGATTTGTCTGAAATTGCTTATTAGTTTGAGCAATACTCAGGACAACGGAAAAGTCCAAGGACCTCACAGAAGACCTAAAAAGGAGAACTGTAGATTGATTTGCTTTGGGATAGTTCACAACCAAAAAAAGTGTAGAGTCCAAGATCATAAGTTGAAGCAACTGTGCATAAACACAAGTTATTAAACTGTAAATGGACTGAATTTATATTGCACGTTTCTAGTCATACCGACCACTCAAAGCGCTAAAGACTAAAGCCACATCACCCAGACGCACTCACAGATGCTTGCACGTTCATACGCTGATACGCAGATCAGAGGGCAACTTAGGGTTAAGCGCCTTGTCCAGGGGCAAACTCATGACAGGAGAAAGCTGGAATCAAACCCAAAACTTTTGTACTGCAAGACTACTCTTTCCACTGTGCCACAGTCACACATGTTGGGACCCACCGCCATGGAAACAACATGAAAGACCAGTACAAACTTTCCTGGAACTTTCAAATTGCTTTAACCTACTTCCGGCACAGCCAGGAAACGGGGTAACTGCGGACTTCCTGTGACGTCACTGTCCAAATAAATGCACAGCTCTTGCTACATCCTGCCTCTTCCACACCGGTGATCATCGCGATAGGGAAGACAGCGTGCTAATGTCTCTTTGCTGGCAAAAATACATAACTCTTCAACTGGATCCGATAGTGTCATACGATCATCGATCATATGCACTAAGATGAGTGCAAATGAATCACTGTTCGTGTATCCGATAGATTCATTCATGAATGGGAATTAGGTACAAGCCTGGCTTGACTTTTCTCTCTGAGGCCTACAGAATCAAGCTGTGTTATAGAGAGTTCCCGGCAGAGACGCTGTCTCTACGACTCCGAGTGGAGCAGTTTCCCGAAGGAGGACAACGGACGCATCACCGTGGTCACCAGTAATTTGCCATTTGGTCAGCGGACAGAGCGAGCCGCGCATGGAGGTTTGCTGAAGCTAACCTCCACTTACTCTGATCGTATAAATGCTAACATCTGGTATTTTAGCCAGCTAGCATTTATGAAATATTGAAATTTTCATAAATGCTAGCTGGCTAAAATACCAGATGTTAGCATTTATACGATCAGAGTAAGTCTGAAAATGAGATCTGACTCTGAGTCAGCACATCATTAACCTTTAACAGTATTTAATGATTACCTTCATTACATTTATAAAGACTCGTCCAGGGTGTAACCCGCCTGTCGCCCATAGACTGCTGGAGATAGGCACCAGCTTCCCCGGCATGAAGCTAACCCTTTTGTTCACAGAGCTTTCTTCAAACTTCGTCGTCGCCCGGACAACTCCTCTTCAGCATGGTTCACATACCAGGATAGGGTTTGGGCAGAGATATTTAGGATGAAATGGTCTAAACGTTTTTCATTTTATGAAGTTTGGTCTTGTTTGTGTTGAACTCAGCTATCTTGGTGCTAGCAGAATATCTGCAGCACACGTGCTCAGTTTGTGTTATGTGTATGTTTTTAAAGTTAAAACAAGCTTTAATTGAAGGGTGATTTTAAACACAAAAGATTGATCATAATGCGCCGTCCTGGCTTCTGCATTTTAACCCTTTTATTGACGGTATTTTTAAAGGTGTGTGTTTGATTCTGGTGCTAAGCTATAAGCTTCTTTTGTTATCTTTAACTGCTAACAGCTAAGAACATGTGCTTGCTGCTAAAGAATATTTTCCCAGAAAGGTTGTTACTTTTCAATCCAGTAAATAATATTTCCCTAACATTATTTTACTAAACTTGATAGCTAATGAAACACCAGTAAGCCCCATTTCTCCAGAAAGATTTGGCTCTTTTCCAAAATATTCCCTTAATAATATTTCCCCAGCAATATTATTTCAATAAATAAAGGCAGCTAATGAGACACCATTGAGAAAAAGTCATCCAGAAGGTTGGTTTTATTCAGCAGATCATTCTTTAAAACATTATTTTAATAAAATATTTTATCTGATCTTGCATTATGATTGTGCCTAAGTTAGCTCCAGGACTAACTTAACTTCACTTCCAGATTCTTCAAGATAATCCTTGGTTCTCAAACTTAAACAATGCATAGTAATGTTGCATCACTCCTTCGGTCATGATTTTCAATCAACTTGTTTATATTGTACAAAGCCCATTAGACTTCGTTATTCTTTAATTCTGCTTGGTAGTTTAGTTGGATTGTTTTAGCATAGTAAAAGAGTTTGTTGATTAAAATATGTTTGACTTTGAGTTGACTTATTTTTGTTAATGAATTCTTGTATTTTAAGAAATTGTGTGAATTCGTTCCATGTGTGTGCAGAGGTTTGCTGTTCAATAATGTCAGAGCTTGGTTCACCCTTTTGACTTTGTCCTATTACCACCACCTTACTAGGCTGGTATATCTCTGAATTTTGCAGCTGCCCCCATGGACTAGAAACGACAGGAACATTAATGTCTGAGAGCGAGACATCAAATAAAAGTCTCTATTTCTGAATTTTGCAGCTGCCCCCATGGACGAGGCATTTATGCTCTGTGGAGAAAGGTTTTATGGCATGACAAGAATAAGATTGAGCTGTTTGGCCTCATGGTAAAAGGTATGCTTGGAGGAGTTTTTGGGGAGGCTATCAAACATAAGAACATTGTACCAACTGTCAAGCATGGTGGTGGCAGCAACATTGTAAGAGGTGGTTTTGCTGCTAGTGGTATAGGTGCATTTTACAGAGTGGATAGAATATAAGAGAGAACTACCTCCAAGTTCTTCTACTTTATATCAGATGTTTATTTTCCAGGTGCAAATTGTTAGGGGATATATTTCCAAATATTAGTGGGATGTATGTATGCACAGTTTTGAATTCCTTTATGTATAATCTCGATCTTGTGTAGATTAGAGGCAATTAACAATAACTTCAAACATGTGCACACAATTCCTGTTTGCAAAAAAACGGTTGCAGTCAAATGTTCCTTAGTCATTGCAGGCTGCAAAAAGAAAAGGTAATTCATTAAAAACAAAATAATGCTATAAAATTTATACTGTAATGTATATTAGTACTATTTCAAATCACACTACTATATAATTTGTAAGTAAATCAGTCACATATATTTTGCCCTTAATTAAATGATCTAATTATGCATCTGATGGGAATTCTTTTGCTTTCCCATTGAAAGAGTTTTTATACATTCAAAAAGACCTGGAGATCCAGGCTAGAATAATGAATAACCCTTCATTTTGGCAGCTTTTCAGTCAACCAATTCAATCTTTAAAGAACTCAAAGACTTTTTTTTCTTAACTTTTCCTAAAATCCCATAAGGAAGAGTCTCTGCTTTTTATCTCATATCTGTCTCTCAACGGAGTGAGGTCTGTAAGGGCAAAAAGGAAAGAGGGACACATATAGAGAGCATTTTTTATCTTATTAAAGTGTGCCGGTCTGACAACTGACATGTAAGTCTTACATTCAAACATGAAAACTGTCATAGCAACATAGCAACAATGCCTTCAACTCCATTCGTCTAGGCAAGCGGATTGGGAAGCTGACAGACCATGACATCCCAACTCCCACCTGCAACTGGATCCTGGACTTTCTGACGGAAAGACCACAGGGGTAAGGATGGAAGGACAGGTATCTGCTGAGCTCTGCCTTAGCCCCAAACTCTTCACTCTGTACACCCATGACTGTCTCCACCCAGGACAACAACATTTTCATTAAATATGCTGATGGAGCACATCAAGGGACGAGACAAGTCAGGGCACAGGGCCTTGGTTAACAACATCCTTGTCTATGGAGAGGAGAATGTCCTCATCCTCAACACAGACAAAACCAAGGAAATAATTCTGGATTTCGGGAAGAATTCTGCTCTTCTACAGCCTGTCATCATCAAAGGGACTGAGGTGGAGAGGGTTGACAGTTACAGGTGCCTGGGACTGCAGGTTTCATCTGACCTAAGCTGGACTCTTAACACAACAGGTATAGTGAAAAAAAGCCCAGCAAAGGCTCTATTTCATCAGGATGCTCAGGAAAGCTGGTTTGAACCGTTGCCCTCTCATCCAGTACTGATAGACAGCATTCTCTCTATCAGTCCTGGGTGATGGAGAGCATCCTCACCGTGGGCATCACTGTCTGGTATGGGAGCACCACACAGGCAGAGAGAAAGGCTCTGCAAAGAGTCATAAAGACTACAGGGAGGATTACAAGGGCTAAACTACCTTCCATGGACTCTACGTATGTGCAGCGCTGGCGGAAAAGAGCAGAGGAAATTATCAGTGACTCAGTCCATCCAGCTCACTCTCTGATCAGACAAAAACGCTGCACGTACATTCTAAGACACAGCAGAGCAGACAGCATTATCACACATTAAACTAACTTTTTCAACAGCTTCTTCCCTGCCACAGTTAGACTGATGGCGAAACAAAACTACTGAATAAGTGTAAAATAACACATAATTACCCGGCTTATTACTCTATCACCTAAAATTATCATTTTTGTTGCTCACAATTGCAGTTAACATCGTGTACATACCACCACCTTTTGTATAGTTTCTTCAAATTTTTCTGGTATATTTATATTTTATCACAGTGCCTTATTTCCTAATGTTGCATAGTGTTTTTATATTTTTATTTAATGTTTAAATTGGCTGCATGGTGGTGCAGTTGATAGCACTGTTGACTTGCCGCAAGAAGGTCCTGGGTTCGAATCCCAGCCAGGGGTCTTTCTGCATGGAGTTTGCATGTTCTCCCCGTGCATAAGAGGGTACTCCGGCTTCCTCTCACAGTCCAAAAACACGAGTGTTAGGTAAATTGGTCTCTCTAAATTGTCCTTAGGTGTGAATGAGTGTGTGCATGGTTGTTTGTCCTGTGTGTCTCTGTGTTGCCCTGCGATGGACTAGTGACCTGTCCAGGGTATACCTCCCACCCATAGTGACCCACTATGGAAGAAGTGGTAGAAAATGACTGACTGATTTATATTTACTTAAACTGTTGACTTTGAGAGAGTCCTACACAAGATTTCCAATGTGCCTGGACAGTTTATGCACAAATGGCAAATAAACCTAATGGAGAATTTAAAAATCACCCAGTTAAGAATCGCACCATAAAACAGTGTCAAAATAATTTAAAGCTTCATCTTCAACAAAGTAATGATTCCATATTTAGGATTTTCTTTTCCAGGAACATGGAATACTCTCTTCAGGGTCTCTCTTATGTGGAGAAATCAAACATATTCTATTACTAATCCACAATACACTGGAGGTGACACAATAAATGATGCAAAAGAGGAACAATGCAACATCTTTGAAGTGTTTTAGGTTACAATGCTAATAAGCAGTGTGTGTAATGTTATGACCAGAACTGTCTTTTTGATTACTTCAAATCAGGAATCTTTTTTCCTACTGTAGTTAAAGAACAACATTTAAGTCATTTTCTCTTAAGTTACTTTGAAGCATGTAAGCTCTCCTCTCTGGATGATTTCTGTTGCCTTTCCAAGAGGATGGGGGCTCAGAGCTCCTGCTGACGGGGCAGAACTGGGTGAATATAATTATGTGACCACAGCATTGGAGGAATCCATCACCTGCCCAGCAACAGGGTAATGTCCTGCTGACTAACCCGCCAGCTACACGTCCCTCCAACATTTTATTTCTTCTTTTTATGCTTGTCTTCCTCATATTTCTCTTTATGCGTCTTAAATCCCAGCCTGCCTGCTTCGTGCTCGACAACCTGCCGCCCATCACAGTCAATGGCTGCAAGTATGCACATAGGCAAATGAACGTAGAAGTGCACGTCTGCGTATGCAGAATAATTTACTGCAGCTACGTGTCATTGTGTATATCCTGGTCCGACACATTTATGAAAATTTCAATATTTCATAAATGCTAGCTGGCTAAAATACCAGATGTTAGCATTTATACGATCAGAGTAAGTCTGAAAATGAGATCTGACTCTGAGTCAGCACATCATTAACCTTTAACAGTATTTAATGATTACCTTCATTACATTTATAAAGACTCGTCCAGGGTGTAACCCGCCTGTCGCCCATAGACTGCTGGAGATAGGCACCAGCTTCCCCGGCATGAAGCTAACCCTTTTGTTCACAGAGCTTTCTTCAAACTTCGTCGTCGCCCGGACAACTCCTCTTCAGCATGGTTCACATACCAGGATAGGGTTTGGGCAGAGATATTTAGGATGAAATGGTCTAAACGTTTTTCATTTTATGAAGTTTGGTCTTGTTTGTGTTGAACTCAGCTATCTTGGTGCTAGCAGAATATCTGCAGCACACGTGCTCAGTTTGTGTTATGTGTATGTTTTTAAAGTTAAAACAAG